>CAUYRH010015739.1:0-22658 GCA_963574655.1 Perodicticus potto | reverse complement strand
AAACTCACCCTACTTGATAGGGAAAACTCCCTATGAGATTCTCTTTGGGAGACAACCCCCTATAATCCCTAAATTGCACTGCAAAGCCCTCACTTCAAGGGACCTAGATCTTAAAACATGGAAAGATTATGCAGTAACTGTATAGGCACAGCATAAAGGCACAGCGAGCTGATTGGGAGAAACTCATAGCCCTCTACAGCTCAGGACCTGCTCCTGAACCACACGCTTTCCGGCCTGGAGACTGGGTGTACGTGAAACGTCATCGGCAGGAGGCACTGGAACCCCGGTAGAAAGGCCCATACACCGTGGACTCGTCACCCCCACCGCACTCAAAGTTGACGGCATCACCTCCTGGATAGATCACACACACACATCCGCCTAGCCGACCTGTTCGCCATCAAAGAAGACTTCACCCCCCCAGTAGAAACTCCAGCAGGACTCTGATAACCCACTGAAGCTCAAACTGCAGAGATGCCAGGATCCTTGATGCAGCCGTGTGTGTATCACCTACTGACTTGCTCTGCCTTACTGTCTGCTCTCACCACAGCTAACCCCCACGTTCCAGTCACCGTCACCTGGGAAATTGTAAGTGCTGTTACAGGCCACACTGTGAGTCAGACCTCAGGCCTCCACCGCTCCCGTGGAGCCAGATGCCGCCCCCTCCGTCGGTCCCTTCCTCAGCAGCCTGGCACCTCCCTCCCTCCCCTCCGCTGTCACTCACCAAGCAGGAGGCAGGGCTGAGGCAGCACCCGCTGTTGCTGCTGGTACTGCTGCTGCCTCCCCCGCCGCTGTTCAGGCTAAATGCGCCCAGACAGACCGCCGCACACTGCGCTCCAGACCTGCAGCCCCCAGGCAGGCGACCCAGGGCAGCACCTTCCTATTTCTCCCCGGCCACAGCCCTCCCCTCACAGTTAAGCACCTGTTTGCCTGAAGTTAATTTCCAAAAGCAGGAATCTCCCTGGCTCACAACTCTAATTTCAACCATAACAGGCCCACTTGTAATCCTGTTACTGCTGTTAACTTTCGGCCCCTGCATAATTAATAAGTTACTGGCTCTCATCCAAGCTAGAATAAATGCTGTTCAATTAATGGTTTTACAGGCACAGTATGCCTCCCTCAGCACTGAAATCACTAGCAATGACACAGAGCTAGAAGACCCATGATTGGATTTTCTATGCACCAGAGAAAGGGGGGAATGTAAAGACCAAGCTAACTCCATTTTATTCCTCAGCCTTCATTATGTAGTTACATACCGAAAGTGTGTTAAGTAACTTACTCCCTCCTCCGCCCCTCGTCCTTGTGTCTGCCCCAAGTGATAGCAGCTCCTTCCCAGACCAGCCAAAGACCAGTATTACTCAGTCCCCTAGACCTCTATCAGCTCACCCCACATCCCCTCCCTTTTTCCTTTCTGTACCCTTAAAAAAACCCTCCTTTTTGAAGCTGCGGGCTTCTCCTGCTGCGCCAGGTGTGAGAGTCCCCCAAGCCCGGGCTTTTAAATAAATCTCTTGCTTTTGCATTGGATTCAGCCTCTCGGTGATTTATGTGGGGGACCCCTTGAGCTAGGCACAAGAGTCCGAGTGTAACCAATTGCAAATTCCTTTGTTCCTTCTCCACTTCCACTGCTTCAGTTGACCCCCCCTAAAAGAAAAATGAAAAAATCTAGTGTGGTGGTGCATACCTGCAGTCTCAGCTGCTAGGGGAGGCTGAGGCAAGAAGATCACTTGAGCCTAAGAGTTTGAGGTTTCTGTGACCTACGATGACACCATGGCACTCTACCCAGAGTGACAGAATGAGACTCTGTGTCACAAAAAAAAAAAAGCATAGGCTGGGTGCCAGCCACATGCTCCAGGGCTGATGGGTTCTAACCAGGCCCAGGTTTGCTAAACAAAAAAAGGAAAAAATAGCCAGGAATTGTGGCGGGCACCTGTCAGAAGTACAACGGATGGTACGTCACCTGTGACAATAAAGTGCCTGTGCCAGCAAAACTGGGGCAGGAAATCCTCCATAAGATCCACTCCTCCACCCACCTGGGGTCACGTAAAATGAAAGACTTTCTGCGTCACGCCGAAATCAAGATGCAAAATCAGAATACCAAAGTATTCTGGCGGGCATTATGGCGCCAGCCACATACACCTGAGCTGGCAAGTTCCAGGGCCAGTGCCCTACTCCTTTGAGCCACAAGCACCACCCAGAAAGTGGTTTCTTGAGTTGGAAAGTACTCCTGGTGAAGATTCCGTGAGCATTATAAAAATGACAACCAAAGATCTAGAATAAGCTTATGTGCCCTGTGTACACATAGCTTTTATATGCACTGGGAAGCCATAAAATTTATGTGACTCACTTTATTGCAATATTCGCTTTATTACAGTGGTTTGGAACCAAACCTGCACTATCTCCGAGACAGGCCTGTGTGATGTTTTTGAGATGGATGCATGTTTTGTATGTATCCTAATTCATTCCTTGGTATTTCTGAGTCTCGGCTCTTTGTAAGAATATGCTACAATTTAGTTATCCATTCTCCTATTGATAGATAGGTGGGTTGTTTCTAGGTTATGAATTTTTTTTTTTTTTTTTTTGAGACAGAGCCTCAAGCTGTCACCCTGGATAGAGTGCCATGGCATCACAGCTCACAGCAACCTCCAATGCCTGGGCTCAAGCGAGTCTCTTGTCTCCGCCTACAGGCACCCGCCACAATGCCCGGCCATTTTTTGGTTGCAGCCGTCATTGTTGTTTGGCGGGCCAGGCTGGATTCGAACCCACCAGCTCAAGTGTACATGGCTGGTGCCTTAGCCCATTGAGTCACAGGCGCCGAGCCCAAGTCAGAAATATTTATATTAGGTTTTTATAAGACTCAGTCATAGAAATTTTAAAAACAAAATTTTTAATTCTCCGCAAACTGTAGGGAAGCCCAAGGTACCCTATAAAATCAACACCTATGTTTGGTATAACCTAATAAATTCCCCTCATCTTTTCAAAGCTGCAAACTCTCAAAATTCATCCTTTTTTTTTTTTGAGCAAAAATCTAGAAACTTCTCTCCACTGTAAAATGGAGTTAGGAAAGAAAACACTCTTAGATCTACACTATGTTATAGGAGACAAGGAAAACAAGTACAGAGAGGAAAGAGCTATCAGAGTGTAGGAATTAAAGGTGACTAGTGTCATAAAATATTGAAACATGGTTTAATCAGCAGTGAGATATGTAAGTGAACCTAATTAGAAATACATATTATTATTTGACTTCAAAGTACAAAATTAAAAATTAAAGCAATCTTACAAGCTATGTAATCAGTGAAGAATAATATATTATAATATGAGTCTGATGTTGTAATTGGTACGTGCAATTAAAATTAATTAATTTTAGTTAACATACATGCATGCAAATATGAAATCAACAAATATTAAATATTAAATACATAATTACAGTGGCACTGGTATGTTGCTATTAAGTCCTGAGAAATCGCTCTATGACAAGTAGTCATCCTCAGCTGTAATACACTGTTTTTGATCAAATCATGGAGGTGTTCTGTCTACAGAATGTCTGGACAATTGAGATTATATGAAATATGTCCACTTCCAAATTTATTTTAATTAAAATTCACAGTGATGTTTTGCCTATGTCAAATTTTCTTTCCTATCACATCTTAAATGAAAAACGGACTTAATCTTAATTAACACATCATTGCAGGTAGCCTAATATTAATGTTTGCTAAGCCCTTTATAAGATTCATTAACAGCCACTTTGTGATGAAAGGACCCAGGAGGCGGATAGAAAGTTGGAGGCTATATTTAGTGATTTCACTATTGATTTTAACAAATACTGAAGAAATAAGTGCAGTGCTTTTGGATTCCATACATAGTTAGCATAGAGTAAATTCATCCTAATAAGTAAGGAGAGAGAGAACATGAGAGGGATGGAGGATATAGATGCATATTATACATATAAATCTATTTATTTATATCCTGATATATATACATGTATATAAATATATAAGTGAAGCAAGTACACACATACATATATATGAATGAGATATGCACATACAGGTATGTGTGTATGTGTTTATCTGCCACATACTATATATGTTTTTTCTGATCCAGGATAAAAATTGGTAGAATCCAATGAAGTTGTTAAATAGGTAGATTAACACAATTAATATCCTTGGGTGTTAAAATAGGCTACTCTTACGTATTACTAACCCTTCCCCAGCCAACACCTGTCTATAAAGGCAATTTAGGATTCCTACACCATTCGTCTGCACCTTCTTTTGCTCTACTGTCTGCTTCCACTCTCCACTACACCTTTGTTCTCATCTGTTCCATTTGCCTATAGACTCCTTGTCCTCAGCGCTCCTCAGGCTAATTTTTGCTTCTGCTCCAGTGACAAAACTTGGCACATACAGCTGCTGCCCTCCAAGTATTATGCTTCTATACCTTCAGAAAGATCGAGCCACCATATTTGGAAGCATATGCCTTTTTCCAAAGGTGAACTGATGTCAAATGCCATCAATTTCAGCAACATCTTTTCTCTCTGCAGTCTGTCAGAAATATACGGAAGACGGAGTCAGAGAAAATGGATGAGGGCAAGAGGAAGGTACACAAGGGAAAGCAGTAGCATTGCTGTGGTCTTTTCAAACACCATTCTATTTTCAGCTCTTCAAGAATAGATTGATGGAGACCTAAAGAGTAGCAACTGAATTCCACACTGCTTGGATATCATCCTCTGTGGCAATACTCAAAATATTCAGTATCTGGGTCATTGTTGTCCTTTCGACTTATGGCCAAGCTCTCAATAACAAATAGAAACAAATTTTCTGAGGCAAATACTAATTGAGTCTCTACTCCACTCTATCTAATAACATACCTATTCTGTTCTCTTACTCCACAATACTTTCATGCTCAAAGGACAAACCACTTGGTTTTAAAACTTGATTTGTTTATTTAGAACTGTAAGTCATAGTTCTGTTGGACTTTCTCTTGCAGAATATTCTTAGAAGTTGCCCATGGCTGAGACTCAGTCCATTCAAGACCTTTGACATCTTTGACATGGGTCGTCTTCATGGATTAACATATATATACAAATTTCTGAATATTATAGGGGTACACATATATTGGTTACATAGTTTGGTTTTGTATATTTTAAGTCAATGTTATAGTTGTGATCCTCATCCAGAAATTGTGTAACATACTTGTTAGGGGGGAATTTATCCATTCCCTTCTCCCCCTCTCACTCTCTTAAAGTTCACTCAGTTTTGTTTCCATATACGCACAAATGTGCTGATCAACTAGTTCAAATTTAGTGTTGAGAATATATCATTTTGTTTTTCCATTCTTGGAATACTTCACTTGAGTGAATAGTCTCCAATTCCATCCAGGTTGTTACAAAAATATAATCTATTTCCATTTTTTAGGGCTGAATAGTATTCCATGGTATACATATACCACATTTTATTGATCCATTCATGAATTGATGGGCACTGGGGTTGCTTCCACACCTTTGTGATTGTGAATTGTGCTACTATAAACATTTGAGTACAATTGTCTTTTATTTAAAATGTCTTTTTAATTTTTGATTAATGTCTAGTACTGGGATTGCAGGATCAAATGGTAGGTCTACTTTAAGTTCTTTGCACAATCTCCATACTGCTTTTCCTAGAGTGTGAACTAGTTTGCTGTCCCAGCGACAGTGTGCTTGTTCCTTGCTGTCTGCATCCACAACAGCATCTGTTGCTTTGAAACTGTGTGATGTGAGTCTTTCTCACTGGGTTAGGTGATACTGCAGTTTAGTGCTCATTTGCCTTTCCTGGTGATTAGAGATGTTGAGCAATTTCTTTCTGTGGTTTTTGTCAATTAATCTGTCTTGCTTAATAAAAGTTTCTGTTTGTTTCTTTTGCCCACTGCTACCTGATTTCAAAATTTATTATACAGTGACAGTAATCAAGACTTTGTTGTGATAAAGATACCCAAATTGACACGTGGAAAAAAAATAGGGTACCCAGAAATATCTTCATGCCAGTATCTACAACTGATTTTTAACAGCTATATTGAGATATAGTACAATAATTAATAATTCACCCATTAGAATATACAATACAATGGCTTTTAGAATTTTCATAGACATGTTCAATCTCATCAAAATCAATTTTGGAATATGTTAATCACCTCAAAAAGAAACATTGTACTTGTTAGCTACAATCTCATACACTTTTCTTTCCTCCCACACTCACCTCTAAGCAACTACTTCTCTACTATTTCTGTAAATTTGCCTATTTTGGACTCTTATATAAATGGAATATGATCTTTTGTGGCTGGCTTGTTTCATTTAGCATCATGTTTCAAATCTATCCATGCTGTGGAATGTATTAACACTTCATCTTACGGCAAAATGATATTTTATTACACTGATAAACCCCGTATGGTGTATACATTCATCTGTTGGTGGGAATTTGGGCTGTTTGGCTTACTGACTGTTTTGAAGGCCTGAAAGCAACCCAGTGCTGGGCGGATGGTCTCTTCAAAAAACAGTGCTGAAGCTGTTAATCTGCTTGGGCTGCCGTAACCAAACTCCTTAAACTGGGTAATTTATAAATGAAATATATTGCTCATGGCTGTGGAGGCTGAGGTGTCCAAGACCCAGGAGGTGGTAGATTCAATGTTGAATGAGACCCTGTTTTTCAGAGATGGTGGCTTCTGTGTGTCCTCATGCAATCTAAGGCAAACAGGCCTCACTGGGCTCTTCTTATAAGGTCATTAATTCACGATAGTGGAGCCCTCACGACCTAATCCCAAAGGCCCTACCTTATAATATTATTACCTTAGTGATTAGGTTTCGATATATTAATTTGGGGGGGAACCATAGATATTTAGATCATGACAGATAGCCATAGCACAAAATAATGAAATTCATTTCTAAACCACACAGTTATATAAAAATTAACCCAAATAGATTAACTCACACATTTAAATATAAAATGTAAGGCTATAACATATTTAGAAGAAAATATAGAAGATAAATTGTTAGAATGTAGGTATTGGTGAAGTAGTTTTAGACATGACACAAAAAGCATGATCTAGAAAATATAACTTGGCAAATTGCACTTCAGCAAAATTAAATCTTTTTCTCTGCAAAAGCCCCTTTAAAATGGACTAAAGAAATATGTACAAACTACTCAACTAACAAAGGACTCATACCTAAAATATACATATAAACGTGTCTCAAAAGTTATCATAAAGGGCAAACAAACTAATTAGATTATGGGAAAAATATGTAACCAGATATGTGCTTGGCAAATAAGCATGTGAAAATATGTTTAACTTCACCAGCCTGTTCCTGGTTTAGACAATTGCTTTTTGCATTCTTTACAGGCAATGAAAATTAGGTATAAGCTTTATTTATAGCACACATGAACAATCAAACTGAAAAAAAATTTTAAAAATCACTCATGTTATTTCTCTAAATGAATTTTTCTATAGAGAAAAATATTCAAAGAAAGATTTCATGGAGACTACAGTGCAATATGAGCTGTTGCCTTTGGCCCCGGGAGCTGTGCTTCTCTATTGTCTGTTTCTAGCTAGTTAGCCTGATTCATTTTTCCAAAGATAGAGAGAAATGTTAATTAACAAACCTAAAATTCTTTAGAGTGATATGATACTTATATAGGAGAGTTAGCTTCTACTTGGAAATTTTTAACAGTTCTAGTGCTGCATTTTTGTTTTATTTTCTTCTCACATTTCTATCATGCCGGAAACATTCCTCTGCCCAGTATCAGCTCTTTCGTTCTGAGGTCAGGATCATGAATCATCCTAGTCACTGTCATTAGGGTTCAGTTCACATGCAGCACCTGTAACGGAAGTTACCAAAATTTACCAATCTTCTTGGACTTTCAAGGAATTACATTCTTCACCATTATAAACATGAAACATCATAAATCAGGTCCCAATTTACTTTCATGAATGGACTTTGTCAGTATCATTTCCAACATATAAACAAAGCTCTTTGTCAAAATTTACCTTAAAATACTTCTTTCTTTCTTTTTTTTTTTTTTTTGTAGAGACAGAGTTTCACTTTATCACCCTCTGTAGAGTATTGTGGCGTCACAGCGCACAGCAACCTCCAACTCCTGGGCTTAGGCAATTCTCTTACCTCAGCCTCCCAAGTAGCTGGGACTACAGGCAATTGCCACAACACCCAGCTAAAAATGTCTCATTTTTGACATGGCCATGGTTACAAATAAGATTTCTCTCTTAGATATAAAATAAAATAACGCCCTATGTAATTTATGTACAATAAAAAGTGTATATTTTAGGGTTATCTTTTCTTCCAGACTGAAAAATTAAATCATGATTATCCCTTTTTGTTTTGTTGTTTTTATAAATTAAATCTAAATGTATAGGTTTGTAGAATATCTAGGCTCAAATCAGTTGTGCCTAGTAAAATGAGCAAACTTAAGATTCCTAAGAGACTAACGACTTTTGTCAGGTGTATTAGAAGCTCTAGCACAAAATTAAGTCGTCATATAATTGTTATTTTGCCTTACTTGCAATTTGTCCCGAACATAGTCCCTAAGTAGTACGAAATTGCATGCTTTTAAAATTTATGTCAATGGTGCCTTTTGCATATGCCCTGTGTCTTATTCTTCTGCTTACTATTGTGGTTGTGTCATCTACATTGTTGCTTAAGCTCTAACATTTTTATTGCATTTGATGGCTATATTGTATTTCTTTTTTTTTTTTTTTTTTAAGGTCTAACAAGGTTTATTATCAGAGACCCAGCAGTCTGGAGAACAGTAAGAGTCATCTCTTCAAATCTGTTCTATCCTTTTCAGTCCCTAAACTGCAGTTTTATACACACAAATTTAAAGCAAAAACCATATTAACCCTTAGCTTAAACAATAATAAAAAATAATCGGCACAACCCATGATCTATTATTTTCGATATTAAAGTTAATCTCCTAAATCAATCTTCCTAAACTACTCAAGATATAAATCTTTATGGTTGGAGCTAAATTTACAAAAATTGGAAGATCTGAGGTCAAGGTCTCAGAGGACATGAACCGACTATGAACTGTGTGGTTTTTAGCTCCAGCCTAACAGACTCCATCTTATTTTCACTACATGTGCTCTCATGACTACAGTGGCTCCGAGTTAATGAAACTCTCTCCTTTAGTCTTTTAATAACACCCAGTCTCCTGTCTGAGAAGAACAGACTATTTCCTTTTTTAAATTATTTTTTAAGTTCCTTAGGATTTGTTGTCCATAGACTAATAACGTACTTTGCCAAGGTCTATGATTTAGAAGATGACTGACTTTAGTATACTTATCAATAATTTGTGTTTGGAATTGCCAGACATAAAGAATTTCAAAAGGACTGAGCTTAAGTATCTTTCTGGGAGAAACAAAAAATCACCTTAAATTAACAAAAGTAGATGAAGTGAGAATAAGATGGAGTTAATCAGGCTTGGGCCAACATGGAGCGTAGCTGGTCTGGGTGGTTTAGGTCCTAAGTGACTTTTAACCCCTATCTTCCTTTCTTATTTTTTTCTTTTATTAAATCATAACCGTGTACATTAATGCATTTATGGGGTACAATGTTCTGATTTGATATACAATGTGGAATGCTTTCATCTCTTCGATTACTTATTTGTTGTGGTAACACATTTATACTCTATTCTTAGTAGTTTTTAAGTGTAACATTAGATTATGCACCTGGCTATATTATATTTATGTATTTCATTGCATAGATTTAGCATATTTCCATTGAACTGAAGAGTAAGTTTAGAATCTTTTTCAATTTAAATTTTTATATACATATGAATTAGTTATCTATTACCATATTGCTGCTTTTTCCATATTCTATTGGTTAGAAACAAGCAAACAGTCTTGACTAGTCTACACTCAAGGGGAGGAGGTGACACAATCACACGAATAGCAGGAAGTGGGCCTTTATAGTGGCTGCCCTGAGTAATGTATTATATGTATTTTTTAAATACATGAACTCTCACTTTACAAATTGTCTCTGCATGATTTAAGCCTGCATAATAGAAATTCTGAATAGGAACTTTGCTTAGCACCAAAACCAATCTCTAATTCTCTTAAATATACCACAGTATTATTATCCTCCTTTAACAATTTAAGAAGGTATGTCTCAACAGGATTAAATAATTTGCTTATGGAAATTCTAGTGTGCAGGAGAGAATATGCTATGTGATTCCAACCAAGTTGTTGGCACACTGTTTAAATACAATAATAAGTATTGATGATAATAGAAAATATGTATGGTCTTTGCATATTGTGATGATGATGGTCACCCCCATCTCCACCAAACACAAGATACAATCAAATGACTTTCTCCTAGACTTCATTCTAGGTGTATTCACAAGATTAACATCTGAAAGTGTAACTATGCTTAACTTCACAATATATGAGTAATTCTATTCAGTAATATGTGGGGGTACTCCTAGCCCAGGTTACTGTAATGATATTATTTACTATGAAAAGAAATGCTGGTAGTTTTTGTGTAGCATTGGGCCAATCTAAGTGCAATGATGACACTAAATGCTATGAACCATTTAAACAGAAAAGTAAAAAAAAAAAAAAAAAAAAAAAAAAAATATATATATATATATATATATATATATATATATATTTTTGCAGTTTTTGGCTGGGGCTGGGTTTGAACCCGTCACTTCCAGCATATGGGGGCCAGGGCCCTACTCACTGAGCCACAGGTGCCACCCAGAAAAGTAAAATATATTGTACTGTGTTTTTAAAGTTAGGATAGAGAGCATTTTTTTCTTTTTGGTTTATCTTTGTTTTTGTTTCCTGGTTTGAGTTGTAAGTTTTCTTCTTATATAGGTATTCTTTAAAAGATGGCATAGAAGAATCCAGAATTTACAACCATGCCTGGCATTATTCACCTCATTTCATTCTTTTTTTTCTTATTTGATTATTTATTAAAGGCCACAAAAGATTGAATATAGACTTCATGACATATACATATATATTCTGGAGAATCTTTTTCTGGCTCTCACCATCTCTTCTTTAATTTTAATAACCTCCTAGCTATACTCTTCATTTTCACTCTTATTCCTCCAATTATTTACTCATTCAATGAATATTTATTAAACTCCCAGGTGTTTGCTTCCACACATCTTTTTAAAGTGCACATCCGATCATGTCACTTCTCTGCATGGGTTTTTATCATCTTCAGGACATAGTCCAAAGACTAGGAAAGAAGGCTTCAAACCTCCCTGCCCACCCCATCTGCTGCTCTAGGCACGAAGGGAGGGATACCAAACAACTTAATCTACTTCAACCAATCTATCTCATTTTACTTCTCTGTAGTTTTTGTTGTCATATGCTTTCCTTACCTGGTTACATGTTAGCACTTTTATTATATTTTAGAAGTCAGATTAAAACCTTTATTTCCCTTTTCTTTTTGTTGCCGTAGCATTTTGTATATAACTCTATTAATACTGTGTCAATCATTCCATTGTGATTTTTAATTAACGAATAACCTTGAACAGATTACCATACAAGTATAAGCCAGGATAATCACCAAGGTGATTTACCATTAATAACATTAAAATTATTAAACATCCTCACATAAATCACCGTGGCACCCACACAATCTTTCTTGCACCTATCATGTAATAACAGTACAATTCCCTTTGACAAATGGAACCTTTCACCTCAGCCTTCAATGAGTATCAGCTTGAAAACACGATATTGAGCAAGGCAATATTTTCAGATCGCATTTTTTGGAAAACTAGGATTATGTTCTCTGATAAAAATGCTCTTCTCTTAGGAAACCAAGTTCATTCTTTTAGGAAAAAGAAGCAAAAATTCTATAGATCAGGAATGTGAGTGGGACCACTCCTGTATCTACCCTAAATTCCTTAATTAATGTATTCTTATTATAGGGGAAGAACATTATATATTCTCCAATTTTTTAAAGAATATTCCATAGGACCTTATATGGTAATATCTGCCAGTAGGTATTGGAGCTCTTCCTTCAGTTGGCCATTTCCCCATTGTAGAAGGCCCATTGCCTTTGAGTGAAGGGGCACAGGTTAAGACAGTAGTAAACACAAAAGGTGTTAGGCCCATTGTCTACTTTCATTGTAAAATAATGGCAGGAACTATTGAGTGTCATTCCATGGCAAAGAACAGTTCATTTTATCAGTCTAAGATAGGGATGAAGCATATAGGGAGACAAATTCACATTTGGAGTACATATCTATTTCTAAGGCTATTTGCCTCATGATGGAAAATATCCGATGTGATCAACCTATCACCAGGTGTCTGGCTGGTTCCCCCACCTCCCTCCATCAGTCCTGGGAATTATGCTATATCAATGCTTGGATGTGTCCTATGTTATTGGCAATTTGGATACTCAGCAGGTGCAGCAGTGAGATCAGCTGTGCTGAGGGGGATTTCATGTCGTTGAACCTACATGGAGTCTTCAAGGCTGCCAAAATGACCACTTTGCTCATGAGTCCATTAACCAAACACTAGGATAGCTGAGAAAAGAGGCTTACTGACAACCCCAGGATAAGTCTTTTTATACACCTGATTATTAGCAGCCTGAGCCACAGTGACTGCAATCTGTAAGCACTTCCATGGGATATAAATATGTTTTTAGTCCATTTCCATTCTAAAAGGAACATTTAGGGACTTATTCCATAGACTGCCCAAGCACTGATATGCCAATCTCACTAAGTAACTATGAGAACTCAACCAGGCTCAGCTCCACTAATTTATCTGATTATCCAGATCACTGATTATTTAGTAACATCTTAGTAAAATATCCCATATACATTTGTTCCTATAGACCCTGTGAAAAATTTGTCACTGTCACATACCCCCCCAAAGTCAAAACAGTTGGATCACATCCCTGTCCCTGTAGATCATTACGGTCATTAGGGCCATCTGGTCAGGAATAATTAAGTGCCATTGTGTGGCATCTGTCACTCCAGGATCATATTATTCTCACTAAAATATGGAGCCTAAATTCTTAAAGATGAAATGAAAGCCTAAATCCCCACTCTGTATCTAGAATGAAGAAACTACAGAAGACAACCAACTAATCTAGAGGTTTACAAAGGTGCTGGTATTCCCTTCATGAGAGCATTTTTTAATGGTTTAGTGAAGACAGTTTCCTCTAAGCCCCTCAGGGGCAGGTCTATTCCAACATTCCTATCTTCCTAAGTCTTCAAAAATCTTTTTATATTTTATACCAGAGAAATTATGGAATCTCAATCTTTTTGCTTCCAAAATGTTAAAGGGGGCATAAATGTTTTTATTATACATCTTGAGTCAGGGGTGTAAATGTGTCCATAACCTGGATAGTATTTATTGTACCCATTATGTGGGTTTTCCCTCCACGGCTTCTCTCTGCTGCCCCCATTTCACTTACAATGACTTTTACTTCCCTTTATGCACTTGTGTGCTCATCATCAGTTACCATTTATTAGAGAGTACATGTGGTTTTTGTTTTTCCATTCTTGAGATACTTTACTTATGAAAAGGGTCTCCAATTTCTTTCAAATTGCTGCAAAAGGCATTCATTCATCCTTTTTATGGCTGAGTAGTGCTCCATGGTATACATATATCGCATTTGTTAATCCATTCAGAAATTGATGGGCACTTGGGTTGATTCCAGATGCAATTATGAATTGAGATACAATACACATTTGAGAAAAGTTCTGGAATATCATTCCTTTTGAATTTAGTGAACCAGTTAACTCAAACTTCATGTATTAACTAAGACAAGTTTCAGATCCCCTCTAAGTCATGAATCCCAGGTCTAACATACTTAAAATAGAATTTCCATAAATTCAACTCAAATTCTTAACAAAGTGTAATCTAATTATTTCTCTGGTTCTCCTACAATGACTTGTTAGCTTTGGGCTGGCTCAGGACCCCTATTCCTCAGTCGTCAAAAATATTATGAAACTTCAAACCTATTAAGGGAAGAGAGAGAAGAGGAGAAAGAGGAGGAGAAGGAGAAGGAAGAATCAAATGTAAAGGAGAAGACGCCGGTCAAACATGTCAAAAGGCAGGAGCTCCTAAACAGACAAACATTGCTGCGAAGAAAAAAGCCAATAAGGAAGAGGCAAGGACAACCAGTCTTAAAGACAAGAGCCGTGTGAGAAAGCCAAACCCACACTTAGACCTAAGAAACCATGTTCCAAGAAATAAGGAGCCAGAAACCACCTGACTGAGTGATCAAAGTAGGGCCTGAGAAACCACAATGCAGAATGGACCTTCCTGGAGCTGTGCTGTGCTCAAAAGGGTCTCCCTGCTTTTTCTTCCTTCACCCTACACAGAATATGACAGAATTGTTTGGGGGCTATGCAAGAGCCCTTCACCCTTAGCTTTGCAGTTTTAGGAGAGCCTTGGAAGAAGAGCTTGATCTCAGGATCACAAGCAAGTTTTCTTGGTCAGGACATATCCTCAAACTCTTCCCTGAAACTGTCCTAGCTGCTAGCTGTGCCTACCCATGTTCAGAAGGCAGCCACAAACAACCTGCTGTGGCTGCGATGTCGCAGCCAGACCCTGGCTAGATTCTGCTCTGCTCTTCTAACTCGCACTCTTCTCTTGGCACTTCCAACTCCCAGCTTTGAGAGGAAAACCAAGCATCTCAGCCCCTGTCCTAGCCTTACCTTCTGCATTCTGCTGAGCTTTGTAAAATAACAGCAGCAGGAAAAACAACAACAAGGCAATTAGGTAACCTTGTGCTACAGGAGGCAATGGAGGGTGGCACATTTGGGCCCATTCATGAAACAGTGTTCCCTTGTAAAGTACCTGTTCTGAGGAATGTTGCTGAGTTGTCCTCATGCGATATGGTACAAGGCTGGTTTCCTACTATGACGCGGAGGGACTGCTACTGCTGGCAAAGGAGATTTAGGAGGATTTACGGTTCAAGGTTCCCAATTTTATTTGTATCTATCGAAATGTTCCCGTCCTAAATAAATATTAGAGTCCCCATTTATTCCTAACCAATACCTTAAATTTACCTTAGCTAGCATAAGGTCCTTGGCAAACACAATAGAGTTATACACACATACAAACACACGCATGCGTATGTATATAGTACGTGCAAGAGAGAGAAGAAAAATTCTGAACGTCAATTGATTCACTATGTTTCTGTCAATTTAATCATTCTATAGGGAAAATAGTAGAATGTTGTTTTGAATTTCAATTAAAAAACAGAAAAAAATATATATTTTTAGGCTGGACATGGTGGCCTCATGCCTGTAATCCTAGACTTCTGGGAGGCCGAGGCAGGTGGATTGCCCTGAGCTCAGAAGTTCGAGATCAGCTCAGATTGCCCTGAGCTCAGAAGTTCAGGGTGAGACCCCGGCTCTAGAAAAAAAAAAGAAAGCCAGGCGTTGTGGCAGGCACTGTAGTCTCAGCTACTCAGGAGGCTGAGGCAAGAGAATCTCTTGAACACAAGAGTTGGAGGTTGCTGTGAGCTGTGACACCACAGCCCTCTACTGAGGATCACAAATTGAGACTCTGTCTCAATAAAAAGGAAGAAAGAAAGAAAGGAAGGAAGGAAGGAAGGAAGGAAGGAAGGAAGGAAGGAAGGAAGGAAGGACATTTTTAAAAACCTTCAAACTAAAACAATTGAAAACAAAATTCAAAAAAAGAAAACAAAAAAGTATATTTTTTAAAAATAGCACATGGAGGCAGAAGTGGTGTATTATTAGGGTATTTTTCCATAAGTTATGATTAATTTCATATATTCTGTATCTTCTTTCTATTTTTAATCCCAATAGAGATCTATTTTGCTGGTTGTGCATATAAATTGGTATTATTTGTGTCTATGTCACAAACAACTCTCCACATCTGTCCCATCTCAAGTTTGTGTGGTAATTTCTCTAATTCTTATATGTGTGAAGTCAATTCTGTCACCATTTTACTTTATTACTTTTAGATTTTGTCTTGAAATAATGTTCTACCACTAAGTTACATGTATATTATTCCCCCATGTATTTTAATACTACTAAATATATTCATGTGGTGTTATTTTTAATTTTACTGGCTCTGTGTTCTATATCTGTATCTCTACCTATCTATCTGTCTCCTGTCTACCTCTCCTTTTTAGGTATAGAAAAGAGTAGCCAGTCTAACTTCACATCAGTGTCATATTTTCAACAACAACTTGACATTTCATTTATATAATAAATTAAATTTATATAAACTAATGGTTCACATTTTGAACTCAACTTCTGATATTTTCTCACCAATACTAGATTGTTGTAATTACTATTCTGTAGTAGTATATTTTAAAATCTGAAAGTCAACTATATTTTTTTCTCATTTTATCATGATAGAAGTATTGGTTTTGAAATTATTTCCTAGATATAACAGCTCAGGATTTTATTGATTATTAAATGTGTTGTTGGGACTCAGAAGTAAATTGAATTGAATATTTAAATTCATGTGGGCAATAATTGTTAATAATTATGATAGTGACTATTTGCACCCCAAAATGTGGTACGTCTTTCTCTTTCTGTAGGTATTTGTGGATCTACCTCACTAAAGTGTTCATGCTTTCATGATAGACACTGCATGTTTATAGTTAGGTCATTCCTGAATTACCCAAGTTTTGGGGGTTGCTGTAAATGGCTCATTTTTCCCAGTTAATTTTCCAATTTAGTTGATGACCAGGAAAGTTTTTGATTTATTTTAGTCATTTTGCCTCCAACCACTTCCCTGAACGTTTGCATTTTCTACATAGATAATCATATTTATTGAAATAAGTAACATTTTATTTCTTCCTCTTAAATATTCAATACTATCTATTTATCTTTCTATTTTCTATTTACTATAGACTCCATTGCAATGATACATAGTAACTGTATAATAATAGGAGTCTTTCTTATCTTTCTCCTCATTTGATTTTGGTCATAGTATATAAAACCTTTTAGGATTAAAACTTCTATTTCATTAAATTTTTAGTAGAAAATATTTTGGATGTTAAGGAAGATATAAAATTCACTTTTATTTTTAGCTAGTAAAATATATTTTGATAATGAGGTCAAATGTTTTTCTGCTTTTGACATCTAATGAGATGGTATATACTTTAATCTTTCCAATCTTTCATATTGTTAGAATAGCTTAATATTTACTAAACTTAAAATGCTTTGCGTTCTTAGAATAAAACCTGCTTGGTAGAGTAATACACACATCAATTTGTTGGTTAGAAGTCTATTTCGATTTTTTGATTCTGTTTTTATCTGTGTTGTTTATACATTTAAGTTTTAGTGTTATTACTATAATAATTTGACATTAGGATGCTATAGATGCATCAAACAAATTGGAAGGGGTTTTTGTCATGTTCTACGACTTGTAATACTTTATTATTACAAGATATTTATTATTACGAGATGTTATGTGTTCAGAGATAGATTTACAAAGCAATGCATACCAAGTGTATACCAAATGCCATGTATAGACTAATATAATAATCTTTAAAAAACTGATATTTTTATTACTTCCAGCATTAAAGATAAAGAAATTGAGAAATGAAAAATATCTGTTATTTGTACATAATATTCTTGGTGGTGTGTGAATTAGAAACAGATGTCTAAACAAACTTTGCTGCCTCAAGCTTTTTTGATTCCCATTTATAATTATCTCAAATAAGTTAATTTTCAAAATAAAATATGTTCATTTATATTTTCAAGTTCTTTAAGTATGACATTGGTGCTTTGATAGGGATTGTTTTAAATCTGTAGATTGCTTTGTGTAGTATAGACATTTTTAAAATGTTAATTCTTCCTAGCCACGAGCATAGTATGTTTTTCCATTTAACATCTTTAGCTGTTGCTTTTCTCAAGGTTTCATAGTTCTCATTATTAAGATCTTTCACTGCCTTTGTTAGATAAATTACCAGGTATTTCATCTTCTTGATTATATTTATCACTGCTTGACCATATTTTCAGCTTGACTATTGTTGGCATATACAAAAGCTACTGATCAGTAAGTATTGATAAACATCACCTCACTTACTGATTTTTGTGGTAAGACATTTATAATATCATCTTAGTTGTTTTGAAATGTACCCTTGCCATTAGGTGAGATCCCACCAAATTTCCTCCCTCTACTCTCCCTCCTCCTTCCTCACCCCTCCACCACTTCTCCCCTCTTTCTTTCTGGACTATTCTGTGTTTTATCATTCGTATGAATGTATAAGTTTCATAGTAGTATGGAGTATATTAGATACTTCACCCCCCCCCCATTCTTGAGTACTTTAGTAAGGAGAGTATGTTCCAGCTCCATCCAGGTGAACATAAATAATGTACAGTCTCCCTCCTGTTTATGGCTGCATAGTATTCCATTGATTCAAGCATTCCATGTTGTGTATCAAATCATCATATTATACCCCATAAATGTATACAGTTATTATTTGATAAAAAATTAAGTGAAAAACATTCATTTATAATCTATAATGTAAAAGACACAGTGTAAAGAAGGATTCATCATTGTCCATGTATATATTACCTATTTCAGAAATGGAAGAATAATCCTAACACTGAAAGCCTCTGTGTTTTCCTCTGTTATAACTTCTCATCTCCCCTCCGGAGAGAATTGTTTTAAATTTTGAGTTAATTAATCTTATACTTTTATTCATATTTTAGCCTCTATGTTTAGCTCCTAATATCTATTCTTAAGTATTTACTCACTTGTCATTTCGTTGTTTATATTAGCATTGTTTTCCATGCTACTCAGTAATTGGTTATAGTAACACCACAATTTATTGGTCTGTTCTTTCACTGATAAGAGTTTGCATATTAACAATTCCATGCCATCATACACAATGCTGTTTTGAATATGTTCATATATGCCTCCCAGGGCTTATATGCAAACCATATCTAGGATGTATACCTAGGAATTTTGTTCCTAGGTTATGTGGTATAAACTTTGTCATATTTTCTAGATTAAACTAAACTATTTTTTCCAAAGTAATTGCATCTACTGATATTAAAGAAACACATAAGGGATTGGACTGCTTCATATCCTTGCAAATATTTTCATTTTTTGAATTTTGCAAATTTAAAAAATTTTAAATTATAATCTGTAACCAATACTGTGTATGAATGTGCTTTAGCTTGTAGTTTCTTGATTATTTTGAGCATTTTTCCATATGTATGATAGCCACTCATTTCCTGATTATTGCCCATTTTTCTCCTCAGATAATTTATCTGTTTTATCAGTAGACATCACTTATATATTTCAAACATCAGTCTTTTGTGGGGTTTTGTATTTGAAGCTATTTATCTTGATTATAGTCATTGTGTCATTCCTAACTATGCTGTTTTTATTATAATGATCACAGGTTTTGTTATTTTGTGTTGGATATTATATATAAAAGAGCCATCATGCATGGGGTCCATTTAATTTTCTATGAAGACTACACACCCTTTGCACTATCAAACACTTAGAGTAGAGGCTGATCATTTGAACCTAATGAAAAATTGAGCTTTGTTTACCTAGGTGGAAACTTTATTTATTCAACTCACCTTTAGGTAACACAATGTTTTGGGAGCACGGTGCACCCTATGTTTATTACAGATCCCTCTAAGAATGATAAGATTGTAGGAAATTTACCTCTCTTTCCAGTTAAATACCTCTATTTCTCTTAAAATCGTAGCACCCAACAAAAATCCCATGGAGAAAAAAACAAAGAAGAGATTGATTGTTCTTTGAGAATCCCATGGATTCAAATCTATCTCTATTCACATGCAATAAAAAGCTCTGTTTTTTAGTTTTTTTGTTTGTTTGTTTTGTTTTGTTTTGTTTTTATACCAAAAAGTCTCTGTGCCTATCTGAGCTCCTGGGGCCATGTTTAAGTGGCCCACTTAAACATGGTCCACTCTCCATCCCATTCCACTTACCTATCTCAGACTAGGGATTGATGCTGTCACATAGATTAAGAATTCCGCACTTCAACACATGTGGATTAATGAACTAAGAAAATCAAAGGATGCTATGTTAAAACCACGTTGCATTATATTCCCATTTCTGATCTGTAGGGTTGTGTAGTAAAATCCCACTAATCATGATTTTCTTCATATCCATGGTCAAAAGTTCATTTAGATTAACAGATTAAAAATCTAATTTCCAGTCCCTGCAGCCTCCTGACAGTTCTTAAATCCTGCTGACAAAACATCTGTAATTGAGTAAAAGGGGAAGAGGAAAAGAATAGACTAGATATTAAGCTGTCTGTTCTGCCCCAACTCTCATGGTAAGGATGGGTTTTGAGATTCTCAGATGTTTCTGCACAAGAAGAGCTTGTGTCTTTCCTCCCACTTCTTTTCACTCCCTAATTCCACCTTGAACAAAACATGAGTCAACACTGGGAGACTCAGTAGTTCCACCCTGGAAGTCTGTTGCCCAACAAAACATTTTTACCTGGGGATGGTTGAACTGGGAGAGAGTGTCTGAGAGTATGTGTGCTTGCCAAAACATGGTGGACATCAGCAACATTGTATTTTATTTGGTAGTTCAAGTTATGAAATGCAGCCTTTTTATTTAAAAGCCTCTGAGTTATAATGCATTAAAATTGCCTTAAATGGAATATGTAAAGAATTCGAAACAGGTTGCAGCTACGCAACTACAGAGAACCATGAGAAAGCAGCAGGAAAAAATATCATATGTGTTTACTGCAACCCCAGGGGAAACTGGATTTTACAATGTTTTATACTGTCTTGGAAAAAAGAATGCACTACCCTGCCCCCCCCACACACACAAATACAAAACACTGGGATTATTTTGAGACCGAGAGAATGAAGATTCTCCCTGAACTCACAAAACTACAGAGGTAGCAATGTGCTCATAGTACATCTATTCCAACATGTCTGAATGGGAATAGGATTTCCTGAGGAGTTTGAAAACACACACCCACAGACGTATTGATTGAGTAGATTGACAATAACTGAAGGTGGGAGCAGAGGTTGTCTGTTATGGATGGATATACATTCTATATATGTATACAGTTTTAAATGTCAACTCATATATAAAAACATTAACTATAACTCAAAATCTAATTTCTCTGATGAGACAGTGGACTCTCATAGCATTGACATGAGTTTTCCCTGGCTATGTGGTAGTGAGAGTTATGTTGACAGTCTATGGGAAATGATTGTCTTCCATATCCCTGAAATAATAGTGTGCTTTTTCAATATGCACCTATTACTTCTCTAGAAAATATAATTAAATATATGTGTATAAAATACTTTTAAAAAATAGTAGTTACATTAAGTGTTTCTAACAGAGGGAATTTAACAAATGGAAGCCATTGCCTAGCTCCAGAAAGCTGAAACAAACAAACAAACAAACAAACAAATAATCTAAAGTGAAATAACTCAGAGAAATTGTTTGGGCTACAGGAGGGGAAGAAGTGGATCACCAAACCTAGGAGTTTGTGGGAGGGACCCTTTGGAATTGGTGGTCATAACTCTGCAGCAGTGACCTCATCTGATCCCTGATAGTAAAACCAGTCCACAAAAGGGCTACATGGCTAATACACAGACTCCTCTGTTGCTGCTAGCACCCCTAGGAGATTGTGGCAAGGCCAGTTCTAAATGTACTGGAAGAGGATGGGAGCCAACTACCCCTTCTGGGGCCACCTTCTTCCTTTTCCTCAAACTTCCACTTTTCCTTTAGTGGTTCCTATAAACCTTACTTCACTACTGATGAGTCCTTTGGGAGTTCTGTCCTCATGATACCAAGATACAACATCATCTGTAGTTCCAACTGGAATACTTCAATTGCTCTGGACTCCAACCAGATCATCACATGAAAATGAATACACCATTTAGCCGGCTGCCTTTTGATGGTTTGTCTTATGTATACTATAACAGCATGTAACTTATTAAGTACACATCTATGCTTCACTCATTCTGGATCTACACTGTGGTCCTTTGGTCCACACAAAATACTGTAAACATACAATAAAAAGCTGCAACCATAATTCGTCACTGATTTAATGAGTCTATTCTTTAAAAAAATTTATATATTGAGAACAGTGATTGAAACAAACTTATATTATGAAAGACTATTTAAATATAGTAAAATTTTACAGAAAAGCAGAAATACTTTTTTAGTCACACAGTTAAATAGCCAAGTGGAGGGAGGGTAATTGGTGGGACCTCACCTATTGTGCATAATGCAAGGGTACATGCCAGATCTATTAAGAGTAGAATATAAATGTCTTAACACAACAAATAATTCACTAAGGTGAAGGCTATGTTAAACAGTTTGATGTAAGCATTCCAAATTGTATATGAAATCAGCACATTATACCCCATAAATGTATAAATGCACACAGTTATGATTTAATAAAAAATAGAGCACTAGCAGTTTTATTTTTATTGGTGGTACTTTATTATTATTATTATTATTATTATTATTATTATTATTATTATTATTTTATTGTTGGGGATTCATTGAGGGCACAAGAAACAATGTTACACTAGTTGCATTTGTTGGGTAAAGTCCCTCTTATAATCGAGTTTTGCCCCCAAAAGGTGTGGCACACACCAAGGCCCCAAGCTATGTTCTTTAAAAAAGAAACGAGTGATATCAACTCAATCTAAAGGAAAGTGTGCTCAACTGAAGTCAGATCTGCTTGTAGCTGGTGCCATGAG
>CAUYRH010015738.1:0-12161 GCA_963574655.1 Perodicticus potto | reverse complement strand
CACAGCTCACAGCAACCTCCAATTCCTGGGCTCAAGCGAGTCTCTTGCCTCCGCCTCCCAAGTAGCTGGGACTACAGGCGCCCGCCACAACACCCGGCCATTTTTTGGTTGCAGCCGTCATTGTTGTTTGGCAGGCCCGGGGTTGGATTCGAACCTGCCAGCTCAGGTGTATGTGGCTGGCGCCTTTGCCCGTTGAGCCACAGGCGCCGAGCCAGATTCTTCTTTCTTTACTTGGCATACTATAAAAGTAGTTTTACTTTGGAAAAATAAATGAAAATAGAGATTTTTACATACATAAACAAACATATTGTAATAGTAGTCACTTCAATTTTGCTACCATGCTTTTAGAGGGTTTTTTTCTCTTTTAAAAAATTTTAATTAAAAAAAATTTTAATTAGTTGACTATACAGAAAAACTTCTGTAAGTTGACCACCCAAGGGACTATAACGAACTGGTCAACATGAAGAGGTGGTCAACACAAGGAACTAGGCCTAGGGTACTGATACATATATGTGGTGTGTGTCCAGTCTATGGAGATTATGAGGTCAATGTAAGGAGGTTCTCAACTGATTGTCAACTGAGCAACAAGTGCTGAGCCTCCATCCATAATTTTAAATCATGGGAGAAGTTTCTGCCAAATAAAAAAGAAACTTTGAGGTTGGGCATGGTGGTTTATGCCTATAATCCTAGCACTTTGGGAGGCTGCAGTGGGAAGATCATTCGAGCACAGGGTTTTGGTACCAACTTGGGCAACATAGTAAGACTCCACCTCTACAAATACTTAAAAAAAAAAATTAGCCAGGTGTAGAGGCGTGTACCTGTATTTATTTCCAGGTATTTGAGAGGCTGAAGCAGAAAGATTGTTTGAGCCCAGAAGTTTGACGTTTCAGTGACCTATGATGATGCCACTGCCACTCTAGGTTAGTCAATGCAGTGAGACGCTGTCAAAAAAAAAGAAAGAAACCTTGGTAGCGGCGGTGCCTGTGGCTCAGTGGGTAGGGCGCCAGCCCCATATACCAAGGGTGGCAGGTTCAAACCTGGCCCCAGCCAAACTGAACAAATAGCCGGGCGTTGTGGCGGGTGCCTGTAGTCCCAGCTACTCTGGAGGCTGAGGAAAGAGAATTGCCTAAGCCTGGGAAGTTGGAGGTTGCTGTGAGCTGTGACGCCACGGTGCTCTACCAAGGGCGAGAAAGTGACACTCTATCTCACAAAAAAAAAAAAAAACAAAAAGGAAACCTTGGTAGATTGTTTGTATGGGTGTGTGGCTGCTGGTTCTTTTTGCCATTTCATTCACCCCTATTTTATAAGGCAAATATTTTAATTACAATGACTGAATATTTATAAATATTTTAAGGGTGTTTATTGGACATTAAAGTAAAATGCAATTTATTACATCAATGTAAGAATTTAATTTTTAACATGGATTCAAAGGGTTTACTAATCAAAAATTATAAGACAATAGAAGCAATTGAAATCTAACAATTAGAGATCAGCTAATTACACGATACCACGTTCACTATCTCAACAGAATGCTAAGCAGCCATTGCAAACGAGAATCATGAACACAATGTCGCAACATGAAAAACCACTCTTGCTACGTCCTGTGAAAAAGCAGAACTAGAAATTTCATATGCCCTAGGATTATTTAACATAATGCCTACCACCCAGGAAGTAGTCATTAAATGTCAGATGCTATTACGAATTAGTTGTGCAAAAATTCGATGAATTATACTTTCAAAATAAATATTTAAAAATTTATATCTTAGGGCGGCACCTGTGGCTCAGTGAGTGGGGCGCCGGCCCCATATGCCAGAGGTGGCGGGTTCAAGCCCAGCCCTGGCCAAAAACTGCAAAAATTTATATCTTGGGGGCCTGTGGCTCAGTGAGTACGGCGCCGGCCCCATATACCAAGGGTGGGGGTTCAAACCTGGCCCCGGCCGAACTGCAACAACAAAACAAATAGCCCACGTACACCGGGGCTGGCAGATTGGAACCTGGCCCAGGACTGGTAAACAACAATGACAACAACAACAGAATAGCCAGGCGTTGTGACAGGTGCCTGTAGTCCTAGCTAGTTAGCAGGCTGAGGCAAGAGAATCGCTTTAGCCCAAGAGTTTGAGGTTGCTGTGAGCTGTGATGCCACAGTACTCTACCCAGGGTGACATAGTGACACTCTGTCCCAAAAAGAAAAAAAAAATTGATAATAATGCAAAACTAACAACCTGGTACAAAAATGAAATAAAAAAATGAACAAAGGGGCGGTGCCTGTGGCTCAGCAAGTAGGGCGCTGGCCCCCTATACTGAGGGTGGTGGGTTCAAACTGGGCCCCAGTCAAACTGCATCAAAAAATAGCCGGGCGTTGTGGTGGGCGCCTATAGTCCCAGCTACTCGGGAGGCTGATGCAAGAGAATCGTCCAAGCCCAAGAGCTGGAGGTTGCTGTGAGCTGTGACTCAACGGCACTCTACCGAGAGTGACAAAGTGAAATTCTGTATCTACAAAAAAAAAAAAAAAAATGGACAAGGGCTATGAACAGAGAGCTCTTGTGAGTGAAAATACAAATGAGTCAAACAAATGAAAAAAATGTTCAGTCTGCCTCATAATAAGAGATAGGTAACTTATAAGTAGCCTGACATATCATTTAAAATCTATCAGATTGGCAAGGTCTAAAGAGGTTGATAACATTGTATTGCAAGAGTGAATGTAGGGAAACAAGTGCTCTCATACCTGGCTTATGAGACTGTGAAATAGAAGTATTTGTGGCTAGCAATTTGGCAATATTTAAATTTAAAATAGATATGACCTTATCCCACTAATTCCACTTCTAGGAATTTACCCTATAATCTACTTAAATGTATGCAAAATAATGTGAAAATGTTTACTTATCACAGCATTGGAGTAATACCAAATAATGGGAAATGATCTAAATGTTTCCTAAGGGCGGCGCCTGTGGCTCAAAGGAGTAGGACGCCAGCCCCATATGCCAAAGGTGGCAGGTTCAAACCCAGCCCCGGCCAAAAACTGCAAAAAAAAACAAAACAAAAACTTTTTTGGCTTGGTGCCTGTGGCTCAGCAGGTTAAGGCGCCAGCCACGTACACCTGAGCTGGCAGGTTCGAATCCAGCCTGGGCCCGCCAAACAACAATGACGGCTGCAACCAAAAAATGGCCGGGTGTCATGGCGGGCGCCTATAGTCCCAGCTACTTGGAAGGCGGAGGCAAGAGACTCGCTTGAGCCCAGGAATTGGAGATTGCTGTGAGCTGTGATGCCACAGCACTCTACCCAGGGTGACAGCTTAAGGTTCTGTCTCAAAAAATAAATAAACAAATAAATAAATGTTTCCTAATAGGGGATTTGTTTCAATACTCCATACAAAAGAGAATTCTGTAGTCTTTATTAATTTTTTTATTTTTATTTTTTTGAGACAGAGTCGCACACTATGTTGCCCTGGGTAGAGTGCTGTGGCATCACAGCTCTCAGCAACCTCAAACTCTTGGGCTTAACCAAATCTCTTGCCTCAGCCTCCCAAGTAGCTGGGACTACAGGCGCCTGCCACAGCACCTGGCTATTTTTTGGTTGTAGTTGTCATTGTTGTTTAGGAGGCCCAAGCTGGGTTCGAACCCCTCAGCTCCGGGGTGTGTGGCTGGCACCCTAGCCGCTGAGCTACAGGCGCTGAGCGTATTCTGTAGTCTTTTTTTTTTTTTTTGAGACAGAGCCTCAAGCTGTTACCCTGGGTAGAGTGCTGTAGCATCACAGCTCACAGCAACCTCCCATTCCTGGGCTCAAGGGAGTCTTTTGCCTCTGCCTTCCAAGTAGCTGGGATTACATTCGCCCGCCACAATGCCTGGCCATTTTTTTGGTTGCAGCCGTCATTGTTGTTTGGCGGGCCCCGGGCTGGATTCGCACCAGCCAGCTCAGGTGTACGTGACTGGCGCCCCAGCCAGTTGAGCCACAGGCTCCGAGCCGTATTCTGTAGTCTTTAAAAAGGATAGGAGGCAGAAACAAAAAATAAAAAAATAAAAAGGATAGGATGCCAGGCACAGTGGCTCATATCAGTAATCTTAACATTTTGGGAGGCCAAGGTGGGAGATTGAGACCAAGAATTTGAGACTAGCCTGAGCAACATAGTAAGACTCTACCTCTACAAAAACCAGAAAAATTGGCCGAGCATGGTGGCTCATGCCTGTAACCCTAGCACTACTGGGAAGCCAAGGCAGGTGGATTTCTTGACCTCAGGAGTTTGAGACCAGCCTGAGCAAGAGCAAGACCCCATCTCTACTAAAAATAGAAAAATTAACTGGGCATTGTGGCAGGTGCCTGTAGTCCTAGCTACTTGGGAGACTGAGTCAGGAGGATTGCGTGAGCCCAGGAGTTTGAGGTTGTTGTGAGCTATAATGGCACCACAACCCTCTACCCAGGGCAATGGAATAAGACTCTATCTCACAAACAAACAAATAGGCTTGGCATGTGTAGCTCAGCAGCTAGGGTGCCAGCCATATGCACAGGGGCTGGTAGGTTCGAACCCAGACCAGCTATTTTTTCTATTTTTAGTAGAGACAGGGTCTGGCTCTTGCTGAGGCTGGTTTTGAACTTCTGAGCTCAAGCAATCCACACACCTGCCTAGGTCTCCCAGAGTGCTAGGATTACAGGGATGAGGCACTGTGCCAACCTGTAAAAGCTGTCTTAATTTGACCTTGCAGAAGTCACCTGGTATGATGGGAAGGAAGCAGAGAGGACTTGGGATCTCAGTCCTGGTTTTGCCTCCGACTCAGTGGGTGATGGTGTTGGGTTATTCTCTCTCTTTTTCTCTCTCTTGCTATTGTAAATTGACAAATTATAATTGTATGTATTTATGGGGTATGATGTGCTATTGTATGTACTACGTATACAATGTGGTATGATTAAATCAAACTAATGAACATATCGCCTTGAATATTATTTTTTTTTTTGTGGTGAGAACATTTGAAATTGGCTCGGCGTCTGTGGCTCAATGGGCTAAGGTGCCAGCCACGTACACCTGAGCTGGCAGGTTCAAATCCAGCCCAGGCCCACCAAACAACAATGATGGCTGCAACCAAAAAATGGCCAGGCGTTGTGGCGGGTGCCTGTAGTCCCAGCTACTTGGGAGGCAGAGGCAGAAGACTTGCTTGAGCCCAGGAATTGGAGGTTGCTGTGAGCTGTGATGCTACAACTCTCTATTCAGGGTGACAGTTTGAGGCTCTGTCACAAAAAAAAAAAAAAAAAAAAGAACATTTGAAATTCTCTTAGCAGTTTTGAGATGTACAAAGCACTGCCATGGCCAGGCGAGCTGTATTCTTCTCCTAGCACTCCAGGAGACCAAGGAGGGTGGATTGCTTGAGCTCAGGAGTTCAAGACCAGCATGGGCAAGACCCTTGCCTCTAAAAAAATTGCCAGGCATTGTGGCACACCTGTGGTCCCAGCTACTAGGGAGGCTGAGGCAAAAGGATTGCTCAAGCCCAAGACTTTGAGGTTGCTGTGAGCTACGATGCTACAGCACTTGACCCCAGGGCGACTGAGTGAGACTCTGTTTAAAACAAACAAACAAAAAACCTAAAACACAAAGCACTGCCCTGTTTCTGACTCTTTCTTCATCAGCACAGTGGTGGCATTGGATTAGGTAATCCCCAAATCCCTTTCGCCCTTTGAGTTCCTTTGTAAACATATAAAATTGTTTACAAACAAAGATACCATTCACAAACATTTTGAAACGTGAACATCTTATTGCAGTATATGGCACAGAAAAGCACACAAATCATAAGTGTGCAGGTTGCCGAGTGACGGGGAGACGCCCATGTAACCGTGTCTTCCCAAACTCCCAGAGCACCTTCCAGGGACCACGCCCCCCACCACTGCCCCACTATTCTGACCCTTCTTATCTTGGGTTTTCCAAAGACAATTAACAGCAACTCATCCCAGCACACCCAACAACTTGCACTTATTCACAATTGTGAGCTGACAGCCAACACTCACGTTTGTTTTCACATACATACGTCCGCCAATTTTTTTTTTTTTTTTGCCTTTAGGAATGTAATGACAAATCATTAGTTCTGTTCTCTTCTCTGCCACCTATTAATACATTAAAGGGAAAATGCCATTACAGACATTTCCAGGCAATGGCACAGGAGCAGGAAACAGGGAGATGAGCTACCTGGGATTCACTTTCATCAGATAAGGGAAGAATCCAGCTGCCTTCTGTGGTCCTGTAGCTCAAATACCCTCCGGGTGTGTTTCCCATTTCTCTTGGCTCTACTTTCCTGGCCTCTGCCCGGTGGCTAGGAGGCTGTGGGCTGTGGCTGCCGCAGGCGGGCTGGACTGCAGCATGTGTTTTGAGCATTAGTGGAATCTGTCGGATTAGTCGGCTTCCTGTTCACGCTGGTTTTCGAAGCAAGGGCAGAGGCAAGATGGATGCGTGACAGGGCTGGGCAGTGAGTGGGCTTGCTGGTCCCTGCGATCCTGTAGTGCGTGATCAGGTGGCTTTAGTTCAGACTTTCCCTGTCAGTTGATGTGTTTGGCCTCCCCCTGTAAGTCCGCATTACATCTGTTTTGGTGTCTGCAGACCTGTGGTTACTTAAAGGAAGATTTTGCCCAGTAAGGATTTTTTGTTGTTGTTGTTATTATTGTTGTTGAGACAGAGTCCCACCGTATACCTCTGAGCAGAGTGCAGTGGCGTCGTAGCTCACTGCAACCTCAGACTCAGGCTGTGGGCATCTTGCTGCCTCAGCCTCTGGAAGCCGCTGGGATAACAGGCGCTCGGCGGGGTTTTTTTCCATTTTTTAGGACTCTGGGTCCCACTCTCGCTCAGGCAAGTCCTGACCTCCTGAACTCAAGCAATTCTCCCTCCTCAGTCTCCCACAGTGCTGGGATTACTGGCATGAGCCACTGGCCTGGCCCCAGTAAGGATTTGAAGCTAAATACAAAGACATCCCTGCAATCAGTGAGGTTTTTGGAGGGGGTATCTGAGCCCCTGCCTTCTCCTCCTCCAGGTCCCATCCCCCACCATGAGGAGCAGCCGACCACACTGACCCTTTAATGTTGTCAGTAATTTATGGCCCAGTGGGGCCCAGCTGTTGACCGTGGACGCAGCAGCTGTTCAAGGTTAAGCAGGCCCTATGTAAGGGATGCAGGCTATGGGATGGCCCCAATGCAGTTGTTCTCTCTCAGGGTCAAGGGGGCGATCACATTGCCAGTCGGGGATCCAAGGCTGTAGAGCCTCCAACACAACCCACTCCCCTCCTCCAGCTGAGGCCTAGCTGCTCAGTCTGATTCCCCTGGGTGGCCAGCTGGTGCTAGGCTGGCAGAGCTGAGGGGTTGGCCAGGAGGCCTGGCCCAGCCCTGCTGGAACACATGGGCTACTGAAACTGCTGCCCCATGGCTTCAAGGTATTACCTGTCACCCAATTGGGGACTTGCATCCCAGCAGGGGGCTAAATTTTACCCATATTCCCCTAAACCTCCTGAAAATGGAGGTTTAGAGAGTTGGAGGAAACTGACAAAGGTCACATAGTTAGCTGCCTATCTTTGGGGCCAGAGCTTTTAACAACTAAAATGCCGGCTCGGCACCTGTGGCTCAACAGGCTAAGGCGCCAACCACGTACACCTGAGCTGGCGGGCTCGAATCCAGCCCGGCCCGCCAAACAACAATGACGGCTGCAACCAAAAAATGGCCGGGCATTGTAGCGGGCGCCTGTAGTCCCAGCTACTTGGGAGGCAGAGGCAAGAGACTCGCTTGAGCCCAGGAATTGGAGGTTGCTGTGAGTTGTGATGCCACGGCACTCTATCCAGGGTGACAGCTTGAGGCTCTGTCTCAAAAAAAAAAAAAAAAACAACTGAAATGCCTGCTAGGTGCCAGGCAATTTGCTAAGGCTGTGGTATTCAGTTTCTCCTTTGACCTCTAAAGGCCAGCAAGACCATCTCAATTTGAGAATGGAGGAAGAGGCTCATTCCTTGCTTTTCTAAATTCACTCAGGCAATGACAGATAGAGTCAAGATTGTCCCGGGCAGCACCTGTGGCTCAAAGGAGTAAGGCGCTGGCCCCATATGCCAGAGGTGGCAGGTTCAAACCCAGCCCTGGCAAAAACCCGCAAAAAAAAAAAAAAAAAAAAAGATTGTCTCTGCTGTGCTCAATGCCAAACACTGTGCTTTTTTCCCCTACTCCTTCAGCCCAACGACAGCCCCCGCTGCTGGGGGGAGACTTTAGCAGGTTGCTGGTTGCTGAGTGACGGGGAAACGCCCATGTAACCGTGTCCACCCAAACTCCCAGAGCACCTTCCAGGGACCACGCCCTCCACCACTGCCCCACTATTCTGACCCTTCTTATCTTGGGTTTTCCAAGGACAATTAACAGCAACTCATCCCAGCACACCCAACAACATCTCCGTTCACGCTTTTTTTTTTTTTTGAGACAGAGCCTCAAGCTGTCAGCCTGGATAGAATGCCATGGCATCACAGCTCACAGCAACCTCCAATTCCAGGGCTCAAGTGAGTCTCCTGCCTCCACCTCCCAAGTAGCTGGGACTACAGGCACCCACCACAACGCCCGGCCATTTTTTGGTTGCAGCCGTCATTGTTGTTTGGCAGGCCCAGGCTGGATTCGAACCCGCCAGCTCAGGTGTACGTGGCTGGCGCCTTAGCCCGTTGAACCACAGGCGCAGAGGCCCCATTCACTTTTTGTCAATGGCTCAGGACAGCGTATGTGTCCCTGACCCTCCTGCCAACCCCATTGCCTTTGACACACTTAACTCCTTCTCATTCCACAAACACTCTCCTCTCTTGGCCTCAGCTCGTCCACATTTCTGGGAATTTCACCAGTGGCTGCTTCTATTCAGCCTCTTCTCCTGAATCCCCTCTGTTCTCTCCCTCCACTGTGGACAGACCTCAGGACTTGATCCTGAACCCGATTACGTCTCTCTGTGTCTCTATTGAGAGCGCACACATCTGCATCTGTGGCTAATAATTCCAAATTATGTCCCTGCTTCAGCCTCTTCTCTGAGGGGGACATATTTAAATGTCACCTTGACTTTTTTTTTTTTTGGAGACAGAGTCTCACTTTATTGCCCTCGGTAGAGTGCAGTAGTGTCACAGCTCATAGCAACCTCCAACTCCTGGGCTTAGGCGATTCTCTTGCTTTAGCCTCCCAAGTAGCTGGGATGTCAGGTGCCCGCCACAACACCCAGCTATTTTTTCGTTGCAGTTTGGCAAGGGCTGCGTTCAAACTCGCCACCTTCGGTATATGGGGCTGGTGCCCTACCCACTTAGCCACAGGCGCCACCTGTCACCGTGACTTTTTAAAACAGTTTTGTTGAGCTATAAGTCACATACCATACAGTTCATACCCTTAGAGTATAAACCTTCAAAGGTTTTTCTTTTATTATTATTGTTGTTGTCGTTGTTGTTGTTGTTAAGTCTTGCTCTGTCACCCCGGCTGGAGTATAGTTGCATCATCATAAAAAATCACTGCAGCCTTGACCCTCAGGGCTGAAGCTCGCTTCCTGCCTTAGCCTTCTGAGTAGCTGAGAGTACAGGTGTACACCACCACACCTACCTAGTTTCTTCTTAGTTTTTGTAGTGATTGTGTATTGCTCTTTAGCCCAGGCTGGTCTCAAACTCCTGACCTAAAGCAATCCTCCTGCCTCTGCCTCCCAAGTAGCTGGGACTACAGGTGCCTGCCACAACACCCACATAGTAGAGATGGGGTCAGGCTGGTCTCCAACTCCTGAGCTCAAGCAATCCACCTGGCCTCCCACAGAGATAGGAATAGATATGTAAACCACGATTCTTTTCTTCTTTTTAAAGATTTTTGGGCTGGGGGCAGAGGTTCATGCCTGTAATCCTAGCACTCTGAGAGTCCGAGGTGGGTTGATTGCTTGACCTCAAGAGTTGGAGACCAGACTGAGCAAGATCAAGAGCCCCTCTCTATAAATAGCGGGGCGTCTCAAAAAAAATAATACATATATATATATATATATATATAATTTGTATTTTCTCACTTTATTGCCCTTGGTAGAGCGTTGTGGCATCACAGTTCACAGCAACCTCCAACTCCTGGGCTTAGGCGCTTCTCTTGCCTCAGCCTCCCAAGTAGCTGGGACTACAGGCGCCTGCCAGAACGCTGACTATTTTTTGTTGCAGTTTGTCTGGGGCCAGTTTGAACCTGCCACTCTTGGTATATGGTGCCAGCTCCCTACCCACTGAGCCACAGGCACTGCCCAAAAAATATATATTTTTCTGGAAGGCAGCGCCTGTGGCTCAAAGGAGTAGATCGCCAGTCGCATATGCCAGAGGTGGTGGGTTCAAACCCAGCCCGGGCCAAAAAAAAAAAAAAACTGCAAAAAAAAAATATATATATACACATATATATATATATATTTTTTTTTGAGACAGAGCCTCAAGCTGTCACCCTGGGTAGAGTGCTGTGGCATCACAGCTCACAGCAACCTCCAACTCCTGGGCTCAAGCAAGTCTCCTGCCTCCGCCTCCCAAGTAGCTGGGATTACAGGCGCCTACCACAACGCCCGGCTATTTTTTGGTTGTAGCCATCATTGTTGTTTGGCGGGCCCAGGCTGGATTCGAACCCGCCAGCTCAGGTGTATGTGGCTGGCACCTTAGCCGCTTGAGCCACAGGCGCTGAGCCTACATATATATTTTTTTTTAATTTATTTTTTTGCAGTTTTTGGCCAGGGCTGGGCTTGAACCCACCACCTCCAGCATATGGAGCTGGCACCCCACTCCTTTGAGCCACAGGCGCCACCCTATATATATATATTTTAATGGCTATTCTGGGTTCCTTGTATTTTCATTATTTATTTATTTATTTATTTTTATTTTTTTGCAGTTTTTGGCCTGGGCTGGGTTTGAACCCGCCACCTCTGGCATATGGGGCTGGCTCCCTATTCCTTTGAGCCACAGTCACCACCCCATTTATTTTATTATTATTATTTTTTTTTTTTTTTGAGACAGAGCCTCAAGCTATCACCCTGGGTAGAGTGCTGTGGCATCACAGCTCACAGCAACCTCCAGCTCCTGGGCCTAGGTGATTCCCTTGCCTCAGCCTCCCGAGTAGCTGGGACTACAGGCGCTGGCCATAACGCCCGGCTATTTTTTTTGTTGCAGTTTCGTCACCCTCAGTATATGGGGCTGGTGCCCTGCCTACTGAGCCACAGGCACCGCCCAACACCCAGCTATGTTTTTGTTGCAGCCATCATTGTTGTTTAGCAGGCCTGGGCTGGATTAGAACCCGCCAGCTCAGGTGTATGTGGCTGATGCCTTAGCCACTTGAGCCACAGGTGCCTAGCCTCATTCTCTTCTTTTTTTGTAGAGACATAGTCTCTCTATTGCCCTCGGTAGAGTGCCGTGGCGTTACACAGCTCACAGCAATCTCCAAGTTCTGGGCTTAGGCGATTCTCTTGCCTCAGCCTCCCGAGTAGCTGGGACTACAAATGCCTGCCACAATGCCTGGCTATTTTTCAGAGACGGAATCTCATTCTTAGTCAGGCTGGTCTTGAACTTGTGAACTCAAGCAATCCACCCTCCTTGACCTCCCAGAGTGCTAGGATTACAGGTGTGAGTCACCCCACCCAGCGCAAAAGCCTCAGTTTAAGCTTATATTCTGGAACCAATCTCTGACAAGCAAAATCCTATCTTAGAGAAAGTGTTTTCTTCTTGCCTTCCACTGTCCCCATAGGAGGCAGAGACAATAGAATCTGACATCATACTTCTCAAGGACTTCAGAATCTTCTTATTCAGCCTCTCCCCCTCCCCCCGGGTGGGGCAGGTGGCGCCATGAGTGCATGATCCTTCTCAGGCTTTCCTGTCTTGAGGGCTGTACCATTCCTAGGAACCTGTTGGTGCATCCCTTGAGTCTCTTCCTCTTCTCATTAGAACACCAGTCATATGGGATCAGGGCCCACCCTAACTGCCCATTTTCATTTCATCAGCCCTTTAAAACCCTTCTCTCAGCTCGGCGCCTGTGGCTCAAAGGGCTAAGGCGCCAGCCACATACACCTGGAGCTGGCGGGTTCGAATCCAGCCCGGGCCCGCCAAACAACAATGACGGCTGCAACCAAAAAATGGCCGGGCGTTGTGGCGGGCGCCTGTAGTCCCAGCTACTTGGGAGGCGGAGGCAGGAGACTCGCTTGAGCCCAGGAA
>CAUYRH010015737.1:0-13140 GCA_963574655.1 Perodicticus potto | reverse complement strand
TGGGCTTTGGGGGGGCAGAGTTAATACTTTGCATGAAATATTTTATCTTATAACAGTGAAATTGCTTTCTCTTTTGTCTTGTGATTTTTTTTTTTGAGGTGAAATTTAAGTTTTTGTGTGAGTAGTACTATTATACCTATCTTGAGTGTCCTGCTTGTACTGTATCACATCATACCTTTGTTTAATTCTTAATAAACTGTTCACTTGTTTAAAAAAATTATGTTTACTTATTAAAAGTAAACAAAGCATAGAGTCATATAAAGAAGAAAATACAACAGCCCCTATATTTAAAGACAATGAAAAGCCACTGAAAGGTTTTAAATCAAGGGCTGATCCATATGATTTTATGACAGACAGCTCTGCTATAGTGTGGGAAGTGGTTTTGTAGAGGAGAAACAGCCTCAACTCCTGCCACCTTAGCTGTGAAAGTTACTTAATGATCTAACTAATTATTGGATAGTCAGCTAGTCCTTCCCTGTTTCCGACACAGTGAAGGCCCATCATGACCTTGGGCTGGAGAAAACACAATAGCTGGAACATGTATGGATTAGAAATGTGACAAAGAGTCCTTCAGCTGGAGATTAGAGGGCTAGATGATATGCGGCTAGAAATAATAACCTTTTGGGGAAGGTATAAAAACTCTGTGAAGTTCTCTCAAAGAAAAGCAGGCTTTGAAAATCATCTCCCTATCTTCCTAGAATTCTTAATCTTAGTAATAAAGGCTAACGTTAACCCATAGGAGTGTTTGACTCTTGCTCCTGGTTCTGGCACCCCATTACAGTTTGGAGGCAGCAGAATGGAGATGGGGAGGTTGGCTAGGGGACAGTGTCAACAGTTCAGGAGAAAGAGGTGACGTTGGGTCGGCATCATCAACAATGGGCAAATTAGAGAGACATTTACAATTTATGTGGAGCAGGCCTTGGTGAGTGACTGCAGGCTGGGGATGACAGGAAGGGAGTATCAAGCACCAATTTTGGGAATGGTTGTTTGGGTTGCTGGTGATATTATTTACTGATAAAGAAAATACTGGATGAATATTTGATTTTTCCTGAAATGTTATTTGCCCACCATCTAATTAACTGATAAAAATTCTATTTTTTTTTTTTTTTTGAGACAGAGACTTGCTATGTTGCCCTTGGTAGAGTGCTGTGGTGTCACAGCTCACAACAACCTCAAACTCTTGGGCTTAAGCGATTCTCTTGCCCCAGCCTCCCAAGTAGCTGGGACTACAGGTGCCCACCACAATGCCTGGCTATTTTTTGTTGCAGTTGTCATTGTTGTTTAGTAGGCCCTGGCTGGTTTCGAACCAGCAGGCCTCAATGTGCTACGGGTGCCAAGACCAAAAATTCTATTAACAAAAATTCTCATATATTTTAAAATTATAACCAAGAAAGTCTGAACATTTTTGCCTGGAATTTTCTTCCTCCTACCTTTCTTTAACATATAAAGCTAAAACTAATCTCCTCCAAGAAGTCTTCTTTATTTTTCCCGGATGGAAATCTTTCTCAGTGGCACCATATCCATGCCTCTAGCTTTACTTTGGCATTTACACCGATTGACCCAACTAGACTGTAATTGTCATGAATTATACTTTAATAAGTATATACTGAATAATTACTTGAATTAACTGATTTAAATTCCAATTTTCTTTCTATTTTATAGCAAGTAAGATGGTCTTCCTATTAAAAATGGAAAATTTAACATCATAAATAAGAAATATGAGCCAAAGATGGGGCAGGAGGAGATTAGGAGACATAGAGTTATAGAGTTCTAATCTATGATAATTTAAATTCTAGCTTCAGACACTTTTTTTAAAAATTTTTTTCATACACTTTATTTTATAGACCAATAAAAAGATGTGGGATGTGATCTCAGAACTATGAGTGATAATCTTTTAGAAACCATAGAGGGTGGCTCCTGTGGCTCAAGGTGTAGGGCGCTGGCCCTATATACAGGAGGTGGTGGGTTCAAACCCAGTCCCAGCCAAAAAGAAAGAAAAATAAATAAATAAATAAATAAAAGGTAACTCTTTAGGCTCAGCGCCTGTAGCTCAAGCAGCTAAGGTGCCAGCCACATACACCAGAGCTGGCAGGTTCGAATCCAGCCCAGGCCCACCAAACAATGACAACTACAACCAAAAAATAGCCAGGCATTGTGGCAGGTGCCTGTAGTCTCAGCTACTTGGGAGGCTGAGGCAAGAGAATCGCTTGAGCCCAGGAGTTGGAGGTTGCTGTGAGCTGTGATGCCACGGCACTCTACCCAGGGCGACAGCTTGAGACTGTCTCAAAAAAAAAAAGAAAAGAAAAGAAAAGAAAAGAAATCATAGAGAGTCAGACAGATGCCTCAACTGAGCATAGATGGGGGAGTACCACAATTCCAAGGAAAAAGATAGTAGGTCCCAGAAACAAAAATCACTAATTTTTATTTAAATCGCAAAATAGTACATTAAATGATTAATCATTCCTATTTATTTTAAGAAATATATTGACTACTGAGGATATAAAGATGATTAAGATTTTACTTTATTTTATTTTATTTTTTAGAGACATTGTCTTGTTCCGTTACTAAAACTGGAGTACAGTGGTGCCATCACAGCTGCCTGTATTCTCCAGCTCCCTGGCTGAGGTGGTCCTTCTGGCTTAGCCTCCAGAGTAGCTAGGACTATAGGCATGTACCACCACACTTGGCTAATTGTTTAATTTTAATATTTAGGTTTTTGTAGAGGCATGGTTTTGCTGTATTTAGAGAACTCCTTGCTTCAAGAGATCAATCCTCCAGCCTCAGCCACCCGAAGTGCTGGGATTACAGGTATGAGGCACTGCTTGCAGCCAGATATTGATTCTGCTATCAAGGAAGCCACAGCTTCTTGAGGGAAGACAGAGACATGAAAAAAACAAATGTTATGTGATGTGGCTTGTAATATAATGGAGTATATACATATTATTGTAAGAATACAGATGAGAGAGAAATTAATTCTGTCTGAGTATGTGGTCAGGGATAGCTGTAGACAGGAAGTGACATTTGAGTTAGTCTTTAAATAATGAATAGGAATTCCCCAGTAATCAGATAGAAATGAGCATCTTAGGCAGGCAAAAATGCATAACTGAGTTACGAGACAATTACAGTGTCTGTCTGAATAGGTGGAGCAGAGGATATTTAGAATAAAATGACATAGACTCAGAAGGGCAGGCAAGAGCAAAGATAGAAAGGGCCTGGCCTAGAAGCCAGAGTAAATTAAAGCTTGATGTAGAAAACTTCAGGGCACATTTGAAAAACACATGGTTTGGGCCAGGCGCAGTGGCTCATGCCTGTAGTCCTAGCACTCTGGGAGGCAAAGGAGGGTAGATTGCCCTGAGCTCACAGATTCGAGACCAGCCTGAGCAAGAGCGAAACCCCCGTCTCTAAAAATAGCCAGGTGCTTGTTGTCCCAGCTACTTGGGAGGCTGAGACAAGAGAATCACTTGAGCCCACATGTTTGAGGTTGCTATGAGCTATGACAACACAGCACTTTACTGGGGGCAACATAGTGAGACTCTGTCTCAAAAAAAAAAAATACATGGTTTACACATTTGTGGGAAAAAATGTAGTAATGGACAAGGATATAGTGATGAGATTTAGAAGACATAATGTTTGGCAGAAATGAGTGCCCAATAATATTAATAAACTAAGGTTTGTAAATAAGTTTCAGCAAATAAGATTTATAATATTTATGGTATAAAAACAAACATATAAAAATCAGTAGGTTTAAATATACCAGGCGTGAACAGCTGATAACCATAATGGAAAGAACAACAATTTCTCAATACGAGAAATTGAAAAATGAACTAGAACTTTGAGAAGTAAAACAAGAAAATATTAATTAAGTGATAAAAAAGATGACTTGAATATTTGGAAAAACATGCCAAGTCATCAAATGAGAACACTTAACATTTAAAAGATGTCAATTGTAATCGATTTAGTGTTTTAATGTTATTTGAATGAAAATCTCCATGATTGTTTTTCTATGCAGAAAAAAATAGTTTAAAATTCTTTTGGAGGAGTAGTATAAAGACTATCCAAAAGCAATTTTGTTAAAAAAATTACAAAATAGAACTAATAGGAGAGACTTTTCTTTCCCAATATGAAAATATATTACAAGGCTATAATAACAGAAATAGTGGGGTTCTAGAATAGAACTGGCAACAAAATCACTGTAATATCAGAACTCAGAAATAAACTTTATAAAGTCATGGAAAATTAATGGAAATATTATTTAAATGTAAACTAAAATGGTTAAAGAATTATTTTTGCTTTTTAATAGTTAAACAAAATTCCAGTTAGATAGAATAAGCTTAAGAGATCTATTGTACAACATGACTATCACTAAAAATAGTTTCAATTCTTGAAAATTGCTTGAAAAATAGATTTTTAAGTGTTCTTACCATAAAGAAGTATATGAGGTATTGCATATTTAATTACCTCAAGTTAGTCATCCCATAATTTATGCATATTTCAAAACAACATATGGAACATGATAGATATGTGCAATCTTATTTGTCAATTAAAAAATCAATTTAAAGTAAAAAAGAAGTAGGAAATAGAAAAAGATTTAAAAGGTCACGATAGTGGTAGAGTTTGGTGTTGTCTCAGGAGCCCAAATCAGTACAACTGTTTGGAAAGGAAATTATAAATATGTATTATACACCTTAAGATTTACATTTTGGGTTCATTAATTCAAATTTTAGGATTCTACTTTAAGGAAATTTTTAAAACTGCAGATAAATAAAATAAGTTGATCTTAGAAATTTTTTTGTATAAAAGTAACCTAAATGTCAAAAAATATAGGAATGTGAAATTAGTGATTTTCAATCATTTGAGAAAATCCAACAGAAGTCTTTCCAATCAAACAAAATCTTACTTAAATCTTTTTTTTTTTTTTTTTAGAATCTTAATACTTAAGACACTTAGCAGGTTTGTTCTGAGGCATCAAGGTCCAGAGTGTGTCCAGATACCCCACCCCTTCTTGGCCCTTGGCAGTGGACTTGCAGAGGCCACTCTAAAGAACCCTATGACTTTGAGAGCGCAGTTTGAAAATCATTTAATTCAGCATGCTATGGTGATTAATACAATGACATATTATGATGTCTGCAAAGAATACTCACTCAGAGGTCTGAGAAAACTTTATAAAAATTGAAGTAAAATATAGAATGCAAAGTTGAAAATATAATTTTATGATCTCTGCTATGTAAAATATAGTATATCTGGAAGAAAGATCAAAAGGGAATACAAAAAAATGAAAAAAGGTTTATCTGGGTAGTAAGATTATGACTAATTTTAGTTTCTTGAATCTTTTCAGCTTTTTACAAGGATGTATTATTTTTATGTAGAGAAAAAAATGTGTTTGTTTGTATTTGTGTGTGTGTGTGTGTTTAAAATCTATCTTGCCAAACAGACCTCATTTTGGTTTGGTATAAGTTGGTGGGTTATTAGAAATGCTGTAATCCTAGCAATCTTATTTCAGCCTGATATTTGAAAAAATTTCTCATGATGTTTTATTGCATAAGCTAAAGGACTGTGGACTGAGCTGAATACAGTTAGGTAGAGTGACAGTTGGCCAAGGAGCACAGTGACATTTATTGAACATTCATACCGTCCAGGTCTTCTGCTAGGTGCTAAAGATGTAAAGTGAGTACCATGGAGTTCCTGCCTTCAAAGAGGCCCATCCAGACATAAACAAACATGAGTGCAAACATTCGTTGGTCTGGAACATTGGCCAAGGACTGTCCTTCAGCCAGCATCACCCAGGAGATGGCTTTTTATGTCTACTTCCTTTAGGTACCATCCTAAGTGCTTAATTTTGTTATATTAGTCAGGAGTCATAGTTGCAAGCAATGGAATCTGACTCTGGCTAATTATGTAGAAGAGGAAAAGACATCATAGACAGGGCAAGGTAGCTCACACCTGTAATCCCAGCACTCTGGGAGGCTGAGGGAGGTGTAATACTTGAGCTCCTGAGTTTGAGACCAGCCTGAGCAAGAGTGAGACCTTGTCTCTAAACAATAGCCCAGCATTGTGGTGGGTGCCTATAGTCCCAGCTATTCTGGAGGCTGAGGAAAGAGAATCACTTGAGCCCAAGAGTTTGAGGTTGCTGTGAGCTATGACATTATAGCACTCTACAGGGAGCAAGAAAGTGAGACTCTGCCTCAAAAAAAAAGTAGATAAAAAAAATAGAATGAAAAGATGTATAGTTGTTGACCTCAAGAGCAAGACTGGAGATTGAGTTTCCAGAAACAATACCTAAAACCTTGCTGTGGAACTGGTTCTGTGAGAAGTAGAACCATCACTACAGGGGGCTGACTCTGCTGCATCAGGATTTGACTTTGCTGTCACTCAGACCCCAAAACATGATGTGTCTGCAATAGCATCATCAACAACATGATAGCCACAAGACATCTCCTCCTTCAGGCTACCTCTTTGGGATTGAAGTTTTGGGTGGATGATTAAATGTGGTTGGCAGAGTTCAGGTTATATGCCTGTGCCAGCTGTAATGAGGCTGAAGAGGTCCATTTTTTTTTTTTTTTGCTTTGACTACACAGGATTCATAAGACTGGACACTATCTAGTATGGGTGTTCAGAATATCCTGGGTAACCAGAAACCAAATGTCTACCATACCTTTTATATTATTTAATCTTTGTGACAACCCTATGCAGTATTATATTTTCTCCATTTTTAAGATGAAGAAACTCAGAGGCAAGAAATTGTCCCCAAGTCTCCAAAGTTTGGAACTGGTAGAGCAAGGAACTGAAGTCTGTTCAGCTCCAAAACTCCTTCACTATCAGACAACTACACATTATACTATGACTCACAGAGGAGCTTGTTTCTGGGAGAACTCTGAAAGGACAAAAATTTTCAAGTTCAGTGTGGCTTGAATAAGAGTTAAGTGTGAAGGAGCAGGAGGGTGTGATGCTAGAAAGGTAGGTTTGTGTCCCCCCACCTCCAATTCATATATTGATACCATAATCTCCAATGTTGTGGTATTTGGAGATGAGGCCTTATATAAGTAATTAGGTCATGAGGATGGAGCCCTCATGATGGAATTGGTGCCCTTATGAGAAGAGACATGAGACAGCTTGCTGCCCCCTGCTCTTCCACAGCTATGTGAGGATGCAACCAGAAAGGGTGCCACCTGTAAACCTGGAAGGGTCCCCCTATCAGACACTGGATTGCTAGCACCTTGATTTTGGACTTTCCGGCCTTTAGAATTGTGAGGAATAAATGATTCCTAGTCTTTAGTATTCTGTTATAGTGGCCAGGAATGACTAAAATAGGTAGTATGGTTTGGAACTTAGACAAAAAGGAAAGTGGAACAAATGATCAAGGCACAGCAGAGTTTTGGGCCAAACATGTTTCATGTCAGGAAGAATCCAGGGCAAATACTCCATATATTGACTAGTTTGTTACAGTCCCTTGGGTGGTGAATACAAAGTGAGTTTTACCAAGGGACTGTAACAAACTGCTCAACATATGGAGGTGCCTAGTATCAGGTACTAGGCCTACTGTATTGACACGGTGCATGTCCAGTCTATGAAAATTAAGTCAATTTCAGGAAGTGGTCCTTGTAGGGAGGTGGTCAACTATATAGGCTCTACTTTTTAATCAGTGTCTTTGCTGGAAGCCCCTTCCCTGTCTCCCTAACCCCCCACCAGGATCCCAACCCCTTTTCAGTTGTTGCACCCATAAAGTGTTTGTATTTTATTTTATAAATCCAAAGTTCTTAATCTGTTGAAAGCTATGGGATTTTCCTTCCATCCAGCATTCCATGTGTGTCGTGAAGGTGTCCAGAGACCATCTCCTGGAGCCCATCAATAAAACTTTTACAGGTTCAAGTCATGAGGAGATAAAGGAGAATTTTAACTGGGAAAATTATATCATCAGACTTGCACTTTTACAGTACATGGAGTAAGGGTTAGAAGAAGACTAAATAATTAGAAAGCTGTTATATGCCTGGGGCAAGAAAATTATGAAAGTCTAGTTATATAAAAATTGTTAGGTGTTTTGTGAGAACTTAAGTGGACATCTTGGTGGACAGCCATACTAAAAGTTCAGTTGTACAATTACAGGGTGAGTGAGGTTTACCTGATTTGAAGTAGTTCATATTTGTGATCCTGTGGCTTGTTAATGTTTACTAACAAAGTGACTTAGTTCTGTAAGCCATTTTAGTATTTCCTCAGAGGAGTATGACTATATTGGTTGAGTTACAGGTAGAATATTGCTTGAAATCTTAGGTGCTATGCATAAAAACAATATAGCCAAAGTAAAGGGGCATTTAGGAGAAGGGTGATAAAGCAGTAGCATGCTGGGGAATTATTATTTCATGAATGTAAGAGGAGGATCAGAGCATGGTATTTCTTGAGCATGGTATCTCTCTCTCTCTGTGTCTCTCCATCTATCTCTCTCTGTCTCTCTCTAACACATGAACATACACACTTTAGAAGGTAGAAAGAAAACTATTGGGAAGGAGTTAGAGTTGGCTTAGATTAAAAAATAAGTTTACGTTAGTTAGCACTGTCTAAAAAGGAAAAGGCCTGCCTCATAAGGCAGAAAGGCATTCATGCAAAAGCTGGAGAACCATCTGTCAGAAGTTCTTTTGGAGGGAATTCTACATGGAAGCCAGGTTGGAGCTGGGAGCAAGTGATGGATGAGAGTGAATCATTTGAACTCTAAATTATCTTAAATTATACTAGTGTGCAATATTATATAATCAGATATAACTAAGTCTTAATTGGTTAAATAAATGAAAATTACATTTTTGAAAAAGTGATGTCCAAAGAACACTTTGAAGCCACTGTAACTCTGATAGATTGAAAGAGGAAAAAGTGAAGGAGAAGTTGCTGGTGAAAAGAGCTTCAGACACTCTGTCTCTTTTGACATCTGAGTTTTCTTCCCCTAGGCTTAACAGGGAGCAGTGAGAGTTTCTGGGAGGAAAATACATTTTTATTGATCGAAAAGCAAAGAACAATGAGGAGTACACAATATTTGATAACAGACTGGAACAGAATAAAAGGGGGAAAAGGGGATGGAATGTTCTCCCTCAGGAAGAGCAAGTAGTGATGAGACAATAATCATAATACAAGTACTCATCATTATTTTTATAATTATTGACATTTATTATGTGCTGATACTGTGCAAAAAGTTTTGCAAACATTATTTCAGTTCACCTTCATAAAAATCCTGGGAAGTAGTGTTAATATCATCTCCTCTTTTAGAGATAAGAAAATGGAAACTTTGAGTTAAGTAGCTTGCTAGTAAGTAGGGATTATTAAATGGAGCACTTAAATATATTATCCCAAGATCTTCAAGATCCAGAATTATCTACAGGAATTTATAATCCCAAGTTTATATAATCGACAGCTCTTTTAATATTTAAGTATTAATTAGAGTCTACAGAGCAAATAGCTTTCTCTCTCTGATCCACTGTTGTTCTTGGATAAGGCAGTGCTGTACTTGTATAGAGTGATTGACGTGGCTTGGATTGACAGGGATTCTCTATGTTTGTAAAGAATAGTTTCATGTTCATCTACTCATCTGCTTGGTATCCATGCAACCATGAAATAGAACAGCTTCTGCATATTTACATATAATCTTCTTCCTCCTGCCATGCAAAGATGGGGAATTACATGGTCATTCAGAAGTTTGACTATCCATTTATGAGGATCTCATAAAACCCAATAGAATAAAATTATAAAAGGAGAAAAATTTTCTTTTTTCCCAAGAGATGAAGCTTGTATTGTAGTTAAGCATGTGGGTTAGATTGACTATGACTCCTTCCTATAGCAGTTTCCCATAGCTTGCAAATCAGATGTTGAAATGATTTAACTCAGCAAAATCTAGTTATTCCACAAATTCACACGGTTTCTGCCTGCCCCTTAATTTTGCCTTTCTTTGTGACCTTGTTGGCTTCTATTCAGTCTTGCATTGATAAGCCAAAGTACTAGGAGACACTGTTTATAGCAAGTTTCAATGGACAAAGACTACTCTGAAAATTAAGACATAATATACCTTAATATTGTATCACAGGGATTGTAGAAAATATTCTTTGCAATGTCTTATACTTGACACATTTTGCTAAGAATGTTGTTTTGATAGTCATCTAAGCCGAGGGATGATTTTTTTTTTTTTTTGAGACAGAGTCTCACTCTGTCATCCTGGGTAGAGAACCCATACCATGTGGAGAAGCCAAGTATAACTGTTTAGCTGAGTCCTCAGCTATCAGCCAGAATCAATGGCCAGTGATATGAATGAGACCTCTAGGATATCTTCTGATGTCAGCAGTTGAATCTTCAGAAATCTACAGCCTCAATCTATATCTAACTATAATTGCATAAAGTTCCAAAGCAAGGACTATTCACTAGAGCCCATTTGACCCACAAAACATCTTGAAAAGGTACTAAAAGGTTGTTTTTAAGCCCTAAGTATTGTTAGGCTGCAATATAGGTCAAGATAATTTTTTTTTTTTTGCAGTTTTTTTTGGCCGGGGCTGGGTTTGAACCCGCCAGCTCTGACATGTGGGGCCAGCGCACTGCTCTGTTGAGCCTCAGGCACCACCCTGGTTAAGATAGTTTTTAATGAAATAGAATAAAATAGAATAGAAAATAATAGAAGGATATGAAAGGTAAGTGCTGTTTTCTATTTCATTCATTTCTGCTTTTTTTTATTTTTTAACAAACGAATAGTTTATTAAGAATTAAACAAAGGTATGATGTGATGCAGTATAAGCAAGACACTCAAGATAGGTATAATAGTACTACTCACACAAAAACTTAAATTTCACCTCAAAAAAAATCACAAGACAACAGAGAAAGCAATTTCATTGTTATAAAATAAGATATTTCATGCAAAGTATTAACTCTTCCCCCCCAAAGCCCAACCTCCCAACAAACAAAACCTATCTGGGAATACTGCTATGCTAACATATTAACCACAGTATAATAATTCATAGGAAAAACAGTAATTAAGCAATGAATTAAATTAAATAACAAAGTTCAAACTACCATAAACTCATAGACCACAATGATTTTACAAAACAAGCAATTCCAGAAATCTTATAAATAATAAAAAAAGAAGAAATATTTCAATATCATTCTACTTGATCTGGATACACGTGATATTGAAATTGGAGAAAATATATTGTTATAAAGGGAAATTACAAACATGTTTCACTTATAGATGAGGATGCAATATCCTAAACAACATATTGACAAGTTGAATTAAAAAATGAATGTTTAAGTAATGTACTTTGGTCAAAATTGAATCCAATTTATATGAAAGTTAGTCACTATTTTCTTTCCCTCACCCCCTACCTCCTTCTCTGCCTGCTCTCTCCTTCCCCCATGCCCCACTGTGTCATTGATTGTCATTAATTGTCCTCAAATCAAAGTTGAATACATAGGATTCATGCTTGTCCATTCCTGTGATGTTTCACTAAGAATAATATGTTCCACCTCCATCCAAGTTACTACAAATGCTGCAAAGTCTCCATTATTTTTGATGGCTGAGTAATATTCCGTGGTATACATACATCATAGCTTACCAGTCCACTCCTGGGTTGAAGGACATTTAGGCTGTTTCCACTCTTTTGCAATTGTAAATTGGGCAGCAATAAACAGCCTAGTACAAATGTCCTAATAATAAAAGGTTTTTTTTTTTTTATTTTGGATAGATGCCCAGCAATGGGATTGCAGGATCAAATGGGAGGTCTAGGTTGAGTTCGTTGAGCTTTCTCCATACTTCCTTCCAAAAAGGTTGTATTAGGTTACAGTCCCACCAGCAGTGTAAAAGTGTTCCTTTCTCCCCACATCCACGCCAGCATCTGCAGTCATGAGATTTTGTGATATAGGCCATTCTCACTGGAGTTAGATGGTATCTCAGGGTGGTTTTAATTTGCATTTCTCTAATAATTAAGGATGATAAGCATTTTTTCAAGTGTTTACTGGCCATTTGTCTTCTTTAGAGAAGATTCTATTCATCTCTCTTCCCCATTGATGTATGGGATTATTGTTGTTTTTTTTCTTGTAGATTAATTGAAGTTCTGTATAGATCCTGGATATTAAACTTTTGTCAGATTCAAAATGTGCAAATATCCTTTCCCATTGGGTAGGTTGTCTGTTTGCTTTGGTTGTTGTCTCCTTGGCTGTACAGAAGCTTTTCAGTTTAATTAAGTCCCATTTGTTTGGTGTTGCAGTTGTTGCTATTGCCATGGCAGTCTTCCTCATAAAGTCTTTCCCCAGGCCAATATCTTTCAGTGTTTTTCCAATTCTTTCTTTGAGGATTTTTATCGTCTCATGCCTTAAATTTAAATCCTTTATCCATCTCGAATCAATCTTTGTGAGGGGAAAAAGGTGCACATCCAGTTTCAGTCTTATGGGTGTTTTTTTGTCTACTTGATCTATCAATTACTGAGGTGTTTTACCAAGAATCTCCTAAGAATATAGATTTGTCTATTTTTTCTTGTACTTCTAAAATTTTTGTTTCATATATTTTGTGGCTATATTATTTACTGCATACATACTGCTGTATCTTCCTGTTGAATTGAACTTTTCATTATTAGGAACTGACTCAGGGCTGAGTGCGCTTGCTCATGTTTATAATCCTAACACTCTGGGAGGCCAAGGTAGGTAGATTGCTTGAGCTCAGGAGTTTGAGACCAGCCCGAGCAAGAGCAATACCCCTGTCTCCAAAAATAGACAGGCATTGTGTTAGGCACCTGTAGTCCCACCTACTCCATAGGCTCAGGCAGGAGAATCATTTGAGCCCAAGAGTTTGAGGTTACTGTGAATTGGAGGTTGCTGTGAGCTATGATGCCATGGCACTCTACTGAGGACAACAAAGTGAAACACTATCTCAAAAACAAAAACTTTAAAAACGGACTCTTTTTATCTCTAATAACACTTTTTGATATAAAGTATACTTTCTTTTTTTTTGAGACAGAGCCTCAAGCTGTCACCCTGGATAGAGTGCTATGGCATCACAGCTCACAGCAACCTCCAATTCCTGGGCTCAAGTGAGTCTCTTGCCTCCGCCTCCCAAGTAGCTGGGACTGCAGGCGCCCGCCACAACGCCTGGCCATTTTTTGGTTGCAGCCATCATTGTTGTTTGGCAGG
>CAUYRH010015735.1:0-10051 GCA_963574655.1 Perodicticus potto | reverse complement strand
CTCATGATCACTGTATTTGGTAAGTGATTCAAGTTTCATTCTGGTTTGTTCTCTCAAAATACATCCTTTAAGTATAGATTAAAATTCTCTTTCACAGAAAGGCTTTCTGGAGAAGTTATATTGAATAAAAAAAGTCATTTTACTTCAAAGCTAACAAAAAGTTATTTATTAAATATACGTCTAAAAGGAGTTTTAATTAATGAAAGCAAGGAGTTGGATTAGAAAACATCAGAAGGATGGAAGAAAGACACTCTAATTTCTGTTTGATGTATTCTGGTAATTTTTCATCTTCTCCATACCTAAGTGAAGCAAAAGGAAAAAAGACAAAAACATAACTTAATTACTTGCTTCTTATGACAGTACTAAAAAGCACATTATGTGTTTTTTCAATCATTCCTCAATGACAACAAGTACCTCAGAAAAATTATACAAAATTGTCAGATACCTAAATCAAGTGATGCATACCCACTTTGTTTCCTTTTAAAATAGACCAATTTCTACATATATTTAAATAATAAAAAAATTAGATCATGTACAATTTTTATGAAACCCATTTGTCAATAAAAATAAAGACTTTTGTTTTTCCTCAAAAAAAAAAAAAAAAAAACCCAGATCATGAACTGGCTTTATAATTTCTAAAGTAAACCCAATATATAATTCCTCACTAAAATGAAAGCTCTAATTCTAAAGAAAATAGTAAGGTAAATATATTAATACATTTTTATTTAAATGTTAACTATTTCCATTGACCATACCAAGGACAATGTCAAAATTTATGCTGTGAACATGAGTTCTACCTACTCTGCATTTGCATCCTTCTACTTTCTGGAACATCTGAAAGAGCTTTCAATAAAGACTCTCACTTTACAATAGTTCTTTAAGAGGTGGTATTGTGTATTTAACAAAAATGCAATTGGTAGAGAACCATGAATTATATTTGCCCCAAGTATTCCCACTACAGTAAGTACTTCTTATACAGTAGCATGTTTGTATTGACATTGTCAGTAGCCTACCTCTTTTTAATAAGTCATTGCTTAAATGTGGAAAGCAAACTGCTTGTTCTTCCTAATGCCAGATTCTTATTATTAGCATGCCGCCTGGCACACATTTTCATACAGAATAAATACATAGATGCAAAAAAAGTCTTTCAACCATTAATCACTTCACATTACATAATGGAATTTAGCCTTTTATTTGGGAGAAATAATTAGGTTATCTCTTAAAAGGAAGATTTCTTGTTTCTACATTCTTTTAAGTAAATCAACACATTTATTTAAAGGTGTATTACTTTGAACTTAGAAGTCCATTTCTCCTGAAAGAGTCAACTTAATTAAGACTATGGAATAAGGCTACAAAGAATCTAACCACTTGGAGTGGATTATTCATGCCAATTTCCCTGCATTAATGAAGATAATCATAAAACATGCATAAAAGACTATGTGAACTGTGAGTATAACAATTTAATGATAGGATCACTGCCAAACTAAAAACAGTAATTTTATTAAATCATTTATTTCAAAATATAAAGAAAGTAAAATTATAGCAAAGGGCTAAATCTCAACTTAATCTCAAATATTAAAATTTGCATTTTAAGGCCTTACCTGGTTGTTTGACCATCTGGTGATGTATAACTGATAGAAGATACTCCTGCCTGCACGACCAACTGGGACCCATCATTAAACTGAACCCACACAGCTCCACTAGTTAACTGGAAAAATAATAAGCATATAATTACCAGACAATAGAAGGTCTGAGGTTTTTAAAAGGTTCTCATTTTACAGTTTAGAAAACACAACTCTAGCATCTATCCAGAAGAAAAAAAATCATTTTATCATAAGGACATTTGCACTAGATTGTTTACTGCAGCTCAACTTACAGTCACCAAGACGTGGAAACAAACTTAAATGCCCATCAACTCAGGAATGGATGAGCAAATTTTGGTAAATGCACACTATGGAATACTGTGCATATTCAGCCATAAAAAAGATGGTGACTTCACATCTTTTGTAATATCCTAGATGGAGTTGAAACACATTCTTCTTAGTAAAGTATCACAAGAATGGACAAGCAATTAACCAATGTACTCAATACAATGTGAAGTCAGTAGATGATCTGATGAACACCCACATAGAAGAAAAACTCATTTCAATTGAAGTTGAGGGGAGGGATAATGAGGGAAGGAGAGAGAGGGAGAGGGGGAGGGGTTGAGGCACTCTCACTGAATGGGCATGGGGTAGGGGTGTCTGGCACACCTGTTGTGTGTGGGACATAACCACAGGAGGGACTCTACCTAACAAAATCAAACATTTTGACTGGTTGTTTGTACCCTTAGGTTAACTTGAAAAAAATTTACTTTTAACCAAAAGAAAAAAAGAAAGAAGAAAACCTCAATTCTAGTAGGTAACTACAAATTTTGGTGCTATAGTAGTACAGCAGCATCAGGAACATTTGTGTTTTTTCCAGATTATTCCTTTAATAGCTAGGATATTATAAAATTTAAATTAATTTTTTAAAATGAATCCTGTTTCCCAATAATTTCCATTAGGGTACTTGAGTAGGTTTTTGGTTGTTTTTTTTTTTTTTTCTCACATAGTATTTCTTACCGAAAAGGGATTTATGACATGACTACAGCAATACTCTTTTTGTTCTTAGGTCACAAGAATTTCTCCCTTGCCTAAGAATGTTACATTTTAGCCTTTGAAACTTCTCTTAATCATTAATATTTACAAAGTGTCACTTAAAACAGGGAGGCACACGGTACAAAGAAGAAACCATAGACACTGAAATCCAACAGACCAAGGTTTACATCCATACTCTGCTAACCTATAAGCGCAGTGTAAAATTGTGCAAGTCAAACTACCAGTTTTTTTTTTTTTTTGAGACAGAGCCTCAAGCTGTCACCCTGGATAGAGTGCTGTGGCATCACAGCTCACTGCAACCTCCAATTCCTGGCCTCAAGCGAGTCTCCTGCCTCCGCCTCCCAAGTAGCTGGGACTACAGGTGCCCGCCACAACGCCCAGCCATTTTTTTTTTGGTTGCAGCCGTCATTGTTGTTTGGCGGGTCCGGGCTGGACCCAAACCTGTCAGCTCAGGTGTACATGGCTGGTGCCCCAGCCTGTTGAGCCACAGGCGCCGAGCCCAAACTACCATTTTAAACCATAATTTTAGTATCTATAAAAGGAAATAACATCAACTTTACTAAATTACTCTGAGGAACAAACTAGATAATGTATGTGAAAAACATGGTATCACATACTCAACAAATGTTACCCACCCCAACCAAGTCCTGCCCTGGATTTTAGCTCAATGATAAGTACATGTATCACACTCAAAAGTATACATGCTTCAAGTGTTTGGATAATGTACACATAGGTTCACAGCTATATAACATTTTTTAAGTTTGAAACTCATGTTGCCCAGGCTGGCCTCAAACTCTTGGTCTCGAGTGATCCTTCTACCTCAGCCTCCTGAATATAAGGGACTACAGGCATGAACCTTTCACTTAACTTTTAAACACAAGAATCCTTTCCTTTTTTTACCAAATGGAAGTTTCTCTACTAATAGAGATTACAAATAATTTCTAAAACTTAAAATGCCCCATTGCTCTTAATCCTCACAATTAGCCCTTTTTATGGCCTCTACTTTAAAAACAAAGGACAGGATGGGCTCTCAAAAATCTCAACCCAAGGGCAAACAACAGGAGGAGTTGATGACCCTCATGAGACTTTTTCAAATTGGTAGGGACCACCCAGGGAGCAGCTGGCACAGGATATGTAGACCTGAGGCATAAGTTCTCCCTAGGGTTCCTTAATGGCTACCATTAGAATGCACCCATATTAAAGTTCCTCATGCCTTGCAACCACCTGAATGTGGACACCATGGGTAATATGTGCCTACACATCCTGAAGGAAAGTGGTCTGCCCTATGTGGCATCAGGACCATGCTACCTTCTTTGCACAGCCTGCTAGGAGAATTCAACATTTCTACATACACGCTTCTGGGCTCTGGAAAAATCTCACAGCTTTCAAGAAGTATCTGCAGAAAAACTACTATTCAAAATAGGTATTTAGGGCGGCACCTGTGGCTCAGCGAGTAGGGCGCCGGCCCCATATGCCAAAGGTGGCGGGTTCAAACCCAGCCTCTACCGAACTGCAAAAAAGAAAAATAGCCGGGCGTTGTGGCAGGCACCTGTAGTCCCAGCTACTCGGGAGGCTGAGGCAAGAGAATCACCTAAGCCCAGGAGTTGCAGGCTGCTGTGAGCAGTGTGACGCCACGGCACTCTACCAAGGGCGATAAAGTGAGACTCTGTCTCTACGGAAAAAAAAAAAAAAAATACAAAATAGGTATTTAGCCAGGAGCTCTGAACCAGGCTGTGCAGGCTTTTTATGTCTTTTTATTTTTTCCTTAGATGGTCTGTCCTTTTGTTGATTTCTGTAGAGGACTCTGTATCTTGAGCTGTGTTATTGTTTTTTCAATTAAGTTTCTGGTTGGAGCTATTGTGATATATAGTAAATAAACACATTTTTGTAAAATAAGTAAAAACAAAGGGCAAAAGCAAGTTAGGCCTTAGAAAGCATTCTGTGATCAGCAATATCTGGAATTTTCCAACTGCATACAAACAACAAAAAAATTAAAAATGCTAACAATGTAACCAATGTTAAAAAAAAGTATAAAAACTTCCTTGTAAAGAGAAATCATTAAAACAATTATGTAAAATAATAAAATAAAATAATTACTACAGATAGTATGGGATAAAGTAACAAAGGAGAAGACTGGAAAAATACATAACTGATAGTAAAGCCCCAGTAATTTTACATGATGGTAACTAGCAATTATCTAATCAGTATGAAAACTAAAAGAAATTCATAATGAGAAAATTCACTTTCTAAGAAAGTTCTCACCTGTGTAGCCCAACCAACGTTTTTCACAAAAACAGATTTTAAGAGTTGTGCTGATTTAGGAAGACAATCTTTTAGACTAGTAGAAGAGATGTTTGTTCCAGAAGCTATAGTTGTAGGATCAAGTCCTTCATTTATAACCATCTACAAACAGTAAAGGACAGAAAAATATTATTCCTCAGCATTTTCATAAGCCAACTGCAGCAAAAGTAGAAAATTACAGGATTTTCATTAAAGTAATACTTAAAAAAAATTTCAAAATTAAAATATAATATTATTGAAAATTAGAAAAACACAGAAAAGAAAATAATGACAAATGTTATTTTCATTTTGGTAGATGACTTTTGTCTTTTTTTCCCCATGCTATAATCAGCATGTGTGTGTGTGTGAGTATACATACATAAATACACACACATACTCCTCCCCCATTTCTTTAACACTGCATTTTTCTTCACTGGCATAATAATTAAGTAAATATATAATAAATTTACTTCACCATGAGCCTACCACACATATTTAGGCAATTAAATATCTTTTACTAGTAAAAATGAAATAATGACATACGCATGTTACTATATGGAGCTTTTTCCTAAAGGGGTCAGATTAGTCCTCACTGAGGTAACATTTAAACGGAGACTTAAAAGATGAGAAATACTTGGGCACATGAAGTTAAGGGGCTGAGAAAAAAGAGTTCTAGGCCAAGAGAATAGAAAAGGAAAAAGTCCTTTGACACTCAATCACAGGTAGTAGGGATAAAATGGCTCAGAAAGAGGCTGGAAAAGCAGGGAGGTGATAAGAAATGGCAGAGTGAAGCATTTTGAAGTTTATATGAAGGGAATCAGGCAAGTCACTGAAAGGTTTGAAATACAGAAGTGACATGTATTTACTTACAGAAGGATTAAGTATTGGTGCCTGTGTTGCAGAAATAGCACTATTCATCATCATTCTACTCAAAGCTGGTCTATCCCTTACTGAGAAGTTTGGATCCACAGAAGGAGGTGATAAAGCTGTGGGTGAACTAATACAACCAGGTTTTCTGAGGGAGAAACATCCAAATATTTGTCTTAGCTTTCAATTTACAGAAAACTAAAGAATGTTTATATATAAACACCATTTTCTTATCTTACATATTTTAGACATATGCTTAAAATTTTCATACATTTACCTTCCTATAATTATTGGGAAAAAGGAAGCATTCCTACTTTTCTTTTCCTCTTCTGAAATTATGGATTCCAGTGTTAAACAAACACAATGACCCTATTTGAAAAGATGAATGCTTTCTGTCATTATTTCACCCATATCATTTATTATTGTTCATTGGTATGAAAAATCTGTAAGTAGGTATGTACCTCATTAGCATGGTCCATATATATTTTCATTTCCTCTTTCAAGCTATTAACTTCACTTTTACCTTTTAAAGTGTACGATTTCCCAGTCTTTTCAATAACATGAATTAAATCTTCTGTTTTGTGTATTTTTGCTCCTAAAAAATAAGCAAAAAACTACTCTTTTATCATTTCCTTAACTATTTTTAGACTTATGTTATTATACCAGTATATAATGGCTCCTAGATTAAGGTATTGATATTCATTCACTGACCATTAATAAAGTTAGACTCTGAAGAGTATTCAAGAAATTTAGGTGATTCATTTTTTTCCAGCATAGATCTGGTTTAAGTCTGATAATTCTATGACATTTTAAAAACCATTGCTTTCAATGCAAAAACATAATTGAAAAGCTGGGCATTGTAGTGGGCGCCTATAGTCCCAGCTACTTGGGAGGCTGAGGCAAGAGAATTGCTTAAACCCAAGAGTTTGAGGTTCCTGTGAGCTGTGACACCATAGCACTGTACCAAGGTCGGCACAGTGAGACTCTGTCTCAAAAAACAAAAACAAAAAACCGTAATTGAAGGATAGCTATAATTATATGTGTACTGTGTGATTATGTGTGCTATGTATGAAGGAAGCTTTATATATTAAAAATAATCTTTACAGATTTAGGAAAACAAGACTGTCTGATTCAACCCTATCCTTTTTGCCACATTTGTCCCATGATTTGGTATATATCCATTTGGTTTATATCCATTTAACTTTCTAATAAAAAACAGGATATTACTTATTTCATGTGATTTTTGTACCAGCAATGTGGATGAAGTTAAATTGGACCTTATACTGACTGAATGTGAAAGTCTTAATTAGCTCTAATTTTGAGGAAAAAACAAATTGGAGCTAAATAGGAAAAGAGAACTATACACATATTGTAGAAAAAACTGCTTATAGGAAGGTATTGTATGTATAAATAAATTCTGTATAACATGATTTGACATATACTGTACTATGCAGTTTATATATATGGTATACAGGTATCTTTAAAATTTATTGTTTTGAATATAAAAAGACACACATACTACTTACTAAATTACAGACAAAAAAACTATCATTTTAAAATAATACTTACCATCATAAAACCAAACTTCAAAATCAGCATCAGGAGAATTCTCCATCAAAACACATTTAGCATATCTTGTAAAATAAGTGATTTTGGGAGATTTGGATCTTACAAGCTGTACAAACCTGGAAGCATATTGGTATTTTCTCCAGTACTTTTCTAAAACAAAAAAAGAAAACAAATTACTTAATATAAGGGAAGAAAGTTTTACCTACCTGTTTTGATTTCTAATAGAGTTAGATTACATAGGTTTTCTTGTTCATACCTAAAAGTCACCTCCAACGAAGCCCTACTATTTAGGGATTATTTCCTAAATCCATAATATCCAGAATGAACTAGGAGTCATATTTGATTAACCATAATTATAAATGATCATTTATGTATTTATGTAGCACAACAATAATTTCAAAGGTCAAAAACTAGTTTATACCTAAGTTTTTAACATGACTAATCAAATTTTAAACAAACTGCACAAGTTATATTTGTGTAATATGATTAATATTTCTTAGTTTTTACTTAAATAAGTAGAATAAACATGTTATAACACATAATATGAAATACTTAACACAAAATAAACATAGTAGCACACATAATATGAAAAATAAATTTTGGATTAAAAAGGTACACCAAATCTCACCAAATACAAAGTACAAGAACATGACCTATAGTCTAAAGCCAGGATAGTTATAATCTATTATATCTCTATGTAGAATTTTTATATATATATACACATGTATCTACTATCTATATTTATTCCCTGATAAATTTGCATACCTGGTAAATTGTCAAAGCTGTACCTACTGATGTTGTCAGTAGGTGAGGGTGGTCTATCAGTAAGAGGAAAACCTCGTCCATCATTTGGATAATAAATAGTGATCTGCCAAAAAATATTTTAAGAATTCTAATTATTTGCCATTAAGTTAGAGAAATATATTTTGTTACTAAAAAGTATAAAAAGAGATCAAATGTAACATTAAATATTTTATAGGAAAAGGTTAAATATTCTCTAAAAGTAATTATTTTCCTTTATAAACTTAAGCCAAAAGTTTAAATTCTGTTACTAGTTATAATTTTTTAAAAACTACACTAATTTATTTAAATATGTTCAGCATGCTGTTTGTGAATTCCAGAGACATTATCCTATCAAAAAACCCTGAAAGATACCATAGTAGAATGAATTAGAATGCTAAATGTTTAAATGATAATTTGAAGTTACAAGATAATAAAGTAACTTCATTACCATATTTCCATCACTAGATATCTGAAGAACTTCTTTCACATATTCTTGAGATGTACAGTCCTTTAGAAGCTCCACACATACCTCCTCTGAATCAAGTATGCTCACCTAAAAAAAAAAATCCACAAAAAATTAATCCACCAAAATCACTAACAATTCTCTTGTTTACTAGAACAGCTATGATATACATAATACTTGACAGAAAAGTACTTTACCATGGTAGAAACAAATATTAAAGTCAAAATCAAACAGTTGCTTCACTGCAACAGTTTAGACCCTGCCTTATATTCAAGCACAACTGTGAACCAGAAGGTGCAAAGGTAAGATGTATAATGAAGTGTGAAATGACAACCAGTCAGCAGAAAGAAAGCAGAAGGTAGGGTGGAGAATAAGGTCTTTGAAAAGACAATAGCAAGCCCAACAAAGGCAAGGCCAAAATGAGAAGTTAAATAGCAAACAGGGAACAGGATGAAAACGGAATTAAAAAAAATTTTTTTCAATCACATAGGATAATTTTTAAACTCTAAACTTCAAAGTGCATATTCCTTTTCTTTAGTTTCAGTTGCTAAGAAGTTTTATTGTCTTGTACATCTATTAAGGCTGGATTAAATGTAGAAACAATAAAATATAAAAGCAAAGAATATTAAATATTAACTCACTGATTGGAATTGACTAAAAAAATTTAACAGCATAAAGTCAATATTACTTTTAAATGTTTTTCATTCAAATCTGTTTTATTTAAACTTATAATTTAAAATTCAAAACTTACCAATAGCAATTCACCATTCTTAAGAAGTTAGAGGGAAATAAGAGCTATCTTTATGTAAATATCCAGTCTCTCTTTAAATAAGTTTATCATGTACATACCCCAAAGTACAGGGACATTACAGGGAACTAAGAAAAATCATGTTGTCAAGAATTGAATTCTTAAGAAAAACATCATATAGGAACTTAGAAAAATAATAGACATACCACAGCCTTTTTGGTTTTCTGTCTGATTGGTTTTAACCTGTTAGCAACCAAAGGAGATGTAATGCTTCGTAATGTACGTTTCTGATAATCCAATGATGGCTCCACACCCTTAGTCTTCCTTTGTTCAGAAAGAGGATCATTTATTTGTAGATTCCCAAACCACTGTTGTACCATTTCAGTCTGAGGTGTCTGGTCTGAGAATGGAAAAGGAGTTTTTCCTGGGCAAAGATGATTGGAGAGTGCTTGATTGTTAGTGGGTCTGTCAAAAGATCCAGAACTATTAGATGTCTTTTCTTTAAAGAAGGGAAAAACATTGACATTGTTGTTTGTGGGTGAGTATCTCTCTTCATTTTCATCTACTCCTGATCTTTTGGGTTTTGAAAGCACTTCGGCTGAGTGACATCTTTCCATTATACACGTTTTTGCTCGAGATTGACTGTTAGAAGTGCTGGACCTATCAGAGGAATGGGCTCTACGAAGGTAACGAGAATGTGGT
>CAUYRH010015728.1:0-11642 GCA_963574655.1 Perodicticus potto | reverse complement strand
CTTAGCAATTATGAATTAGGCTGCAATAAACATTCTGGTACAAATATCTTATTGACAATAGATAACAACATGGTGTTAATCTCAACAGAGGGGTGGCAAATCAGAATGCTAATGAACAGGCCTTGCTCAGAGACAGCCTTCAGATTAAGTACCAGCAGGGACAGAGCTTATGTGAGCAGTTTATTAAAAATATAATGTAGAGATGAAAGTATAAACAACACTATGATTTCTGCAGGGTCATATAACCTCCTATTAGCCATCAGTCAATAAAATCTAGATTTTCTTACTCTTTTGCTGTGTGGATGTTGGACAAAGGACAGTACGGTCTCTTCTTTCAAATTTTCCCTCAACTCAAAGTGATCTTTGTCTTTGCATCTTATTTCATTGGTTTGGCCTGTGCAAAAAATGAAGCAGAGAACTTAACCAAATGAGGAGTTTGGTTTAAGGATTTCAGAATAATTTTCTCGATAACAACGAATGGTCAAAATTTTAGTAAATTCTTTACCTAGCTATGCTGTCATTATGTCAGGTTAAACCTCACAGTTGCAATTTATAGATTACTTTTAACTATAGTTAAGTTTTGGCTCATTTCCTAAAAATTTACAGGAATCACATTTAATATCATGAGCAGGATGGATTTTCCATCTTAAAAAATACATAGTATAGGATTCTCCCCCTTTGTGTTACTTTTCAGTTTCCATAAATTTCTGAATAATAATGGGATATAGTCCTAAGACCAATTAAATAATAAACATACTAGAGGTTAATAGGCATATATATTATTTTGAGAATATAGAATTAAGTTACAATGGTTTGGGGCATTATATATATTTTACCTACTATAATTTAAAAAGAAAAAAAGAAGAAAAAATGGAAAATTTTATGTCTGTTTCTTAGAGTGAAGTACACCAAAATAACTTTTACCAAAAATATCCTGATATAGAGCTTTCATGGCTATATATATTTTAGAAAAAAATATTTAAAGATTCCTTCATGAGTGGCTTAATTAAGCTATTTGTTAAGCCTTCTTTGAGCATTAATAAATGATAGAACTACTTTGAATATTAGCATGCTAGCTTTAAAGATTTTCGTCAAATTTTCTCCTATATGAAGGAAGCAATAATTTTTAATTTATTTCAGTTTCAGCTTCTCAGCCACATTTGACTCTTAAAGTATTCTTTTTTTTTTTTTTCAGAATTTCAGATCACTACAAGGGTAGGAGTGATTAGGCGAGGCATTTGTTAGGGGGGTCCCTGTTACAGTTGTGCTCCTCCCCCAAGAGGTGTGCCATATAACCTTTTCTCCCTCTTCTTAAAGTATTCTTAAAATCCACTGCTGCTAACTTTCATGCTTTTGTGAAATGATGTGAAAATAATTTCATTCACTGTTTTAAATTTACTTTGACTATTGCAAACAAATATGGTAACCTAATGTTTTAACAGAAAACTTAAATGTTAGTCCACATACACAGGATTTTTAATTTTAGGCTCCAATATGATACATAAAGAAGACTCAGGCTGAACAGTCTGTGAAAAAGTTTCTCGTGATTTACCAAAATATATGGTTATGCCTATTTCACATGAATAAGGTTTTTTCCTTAGCGCGTATGTAATCAATAGGTAGAGATGGACTGAAGTCAAATGTAAACCAGCAATAATGGTGGTAGAGATTCCATAAAGAAGTTAGGATCTTCCATAACCTTCTATTCAAACTGATGAACACTTGGCCTTTAATCATTTAATTCATCTTTTTAATTTTTTTATTAAATCATAGCTGTGTACATTAATGCAATCATGGGGTACAATGTGCTGGTTTTATATGTAATTTGAAATGTTTTCATCAAACTGGTTAACATAGCTTCACAGCATTTTCTTAGTTACTGTGTTAAGACATTTATACTCTACACCTAGTAAATTTCACATGTACCCTTGTAAGATGCACCATAGGTGTGATCCCACCAATTACTCTCCCTCCAACCATCCTCCCCCCTCCCCTCCCCTCCATCTCCTCTTTCCCCTTCTTCTTGAGCTATAATTGGGTTATAGCTTTCATAAGAAAGCTAAAAAGTGGTTTCACAGTAAGACTGAGTATATTGGATACTTTTTTTTTCCATTCTTGAGATACTTTGCTAAGAAGAACATGTTCTAGCTCCATCCATGTAAACATGTAAGAGGTAAAGTCTCCATCTTTCTTTAAGGCTGCATAATATTCCATGGTGTATACCACGATTTATTGATCCATTCATGGGTCAATGGGCACTTGGGCTTCTTCCATGACTTCGCAATTATGAATTGGGCAAAGAAACCATAGATTGAAATATATGTATGACGTAATTGGAGAAACTCATTTGTAAAAATAAAAATGATAATTGCCATGAGATTATTTTTAAAAAAATGTTTGCCTTACTTAAGTTATCCAGTAGTGGACATGGAAATGTGCTTTGTTTTCTAACAGAAATAAAATCAATACCTTAACTTTCAATTTTTGGATCTTTTGCAAATAAGAACTAAATGACTTCAATAAACCATTCTTCTTCATTTCTGTCCTTCCTCCAGGGTCTAGTTCACCCTGGTGAATAACAGCTGCTCAAAAATATTTGAGCGAAAATGAGAGAATTAAGTCATATATACTAATTGTAGATATACATTCCTCCTTCAGAAGAAGAAAACAGAAAGAGAATAAAAGCCAGATTTTTACTGCGTTGAACCTTCTTTTGGTTTGTCGATATCTGTGCAAAACCTCCTCTTGGAGTTGTGACTGTCCTTGAGTAGTTTTACATCTAGTTTTGTCCCTCTTGGAAGGCTACCGAGGAGTTGAGCTAGAAGGGATAACAGAAGCAAGCCAGACAGAGGTAACTTTTAAAATGTAATTATGATTCCATGGGTTTTAAAAAAATGTTCATTCATAGCTAGCATATGAACATTATTTATCCAAAAGGTTGCAGCTGTTGCATTCTCTTGAGAAAATACAAAGACCTATGCATGCCAGCTTTTTTTTATGTGTGTGATTGCCTAACTTTGATGATTCAGAGATAAAAATCCCAAAATAGGCATTTATAAAGGCAAGAGTGAGAGGAAGCAAAGACTCAAAACTCGGGTTGGTGCTCAGCGTTGCTAGCTCTCCAGCTACGATCTGCTAAGCTATTCTTCTAATTTTGCCAGTTTGCCTGAGTGATGCTCTTGTTCCAGGCAAAATAGTGACAGGCACTTTGTACAATATATTCTGTTCTGTCTAAAAAGCAAAAAACGGAAGCTCTCAATCAATCAATGAAACTAGAAAACTTAAGCCCTCCGGGGGAAAAAAAAGGCACAAAAAGTGAGAGGAGATGTGTTTTCCCAGGAATGTCCGCATCTCTAAGGACTCTGTTTTCAAAATGGATTTTCTTTGAATAGGGTCTGGATCTGCCAACAGGCTATTAGGATATAATACTGTCCTCACAATTCTTCAAGAAAGGATCTGAAGTTTGTTATAATTTTCCCATTTTCCCAGAGATGAGTAGAGCCAAGTGGAAGGGATGAAGGAAAGTGGGCAAAGATTGTGAGGATAGGAAAAAGCCCCTTGGATCCTATCCAGTCATCTTCAAAGGGCAACCTCTTCCAAACAGTAAAGCATCAGGGGGAGATTATGCAAAGCCCCGGCCTTCCAGCACCCCTGAAAACCTGCCACTGGGGTCCATTCAGATTGGAGGATTAAGAGAATAGGGGGATGAAAGCATCTATTTATCCATGGTCCATATCAAGAATTATTCTTCTGGGCTGTTCTGGGCTGGATCCTGTGGCTTTATTGGTGGTGTGATTGTTGCTTTTACGTTTTTCTGAGGGTGGGGGTGCCTTTGAATTATCTGATAGTTCTGTGTTTATTTTTTCCACAAAGATGCTTAATTGTGTAACTTCTGGCTAGATTTCCTGAGCTAAATGATAGAAATCAGAGTTGGAAAAGACCTATTAGTTCATTTTACCCCAGCTCTGGCTAGTGAGAATTTTGCCTCTAATGTGCTGGATGAAGTGTCCACCCCTTCCCTTGGGAGATTAGAATCTACAATCCAATTAGTTCACACTGCCAACACATTTTCCCTGACACTCAGTTTACAATTAATACCATTGTTTTTCTTAATTCAGCTCTCACAAATCATTTGCTTTCTCTTATTGTTTTCCAATTTCAAGCCACTGAGAAGCCTATTTTCCTATTTATCCCCAAATACATTCATTTCATTTAGTTTTTCCTAGAATCTTTTTTTGTTTGGAGTTGTTATTCTTCCCATGACCCTGTATCTCTTTGATACAAAGATCATGAAGGCTTTTGAATTTCCCAGCTTGGCGCGTCTCATTAACAGGGATGGAGACAGTGAAATTAAGCAGAAAATCGAGACACTAATTTTTTCATAAAATTCATCTTTCCCCAATATTTTGCTTCTATTTTTTGTAAGTTTCTGGCAGAGTGGTTGGTGGCCTGAGATATGTTGGCAATTCTCAGTGTCTCAGATTTTCAGTCGTGTGGGTCAAATTTTCTGCTATGAAAATTCTGGCTGAGATGATCATATGAGATAAGACAGGAAAAGATAAGATAGAAGAGGAGAGGAAGAACATTGTAATAATGAATTTAGGGGCTGGAGTATGTCAGAAACCAACCAGTAAGAGATTAACCCTTTTCTAGCTGAAGAAGCCCATGTGGGCTGAGGCTGCCCAGCGTAGCCACGTAGCAGATCCCTTGAGTGGGCAGCTTTCTGTAGTGAAGCATTGCCCTCCATAGATTTTGTTTCTTCCTTGGCTAGGGCCCTCGATTCATTCCTATCTTCATCTCTGTCTTGCCTTATGTCCCTCTTCTTTCTCTAGCTCTTGTTTTGGCCAGTGGATTCCCTTTTCCTGTCCAGTTCACCACGTCATATCAGTCTTCTCCTCATGACCTTCTCACTGCCCTTGGTTTAAGGGAGGAGCCCCTATTTCTTGATCCTGCCCTCTGACTAAGCTCTCTCTTGCTGCTCCACCCTTTCCTAATGCTCCAATACCAACACATACCAAAACTGCTTTTTGCATAGCCCCCTCATTACTGGGTGTCAAGACAGCCTGTCCACCCAAATTTACATGCAGCTCTATCAGAAGTCACAGTCCTGACTCAAAGTGGCCTATTCAGATGGTCTTCAAGGGAGAGTTATTGATAATTTTCTCTTAAAAGCATAAGCAAAGTACATAAGGTTCTACAAAGCTCTTGCCTGTCACCTTAGACAAATCATGTAGCATTGACATCCCCCAATCCTTTCTGGGAACATCACATCAGCCTTAGCATGGTTCTGTTGCTGTGATAACACCAACCTCTTTCCCACTTCTTCCTTTTATTTCCTCTGATTGCCTAAGTTTCACTCCTTATTGAGAAGTAATAGCTAACATGAAACTTAGATTGCCCCAACTGCCCTTCCTTAAGCTAAGTTAGAGTCTACTGTTAACACTTGATCATTTTGTCCTACATTGGCATTGATAACACTTACCAAAAACTGTGAATGTACATTTCCTTCTTAGTTAATTTACTTGGAATGTGTAAAGCTCTATGATGTATGAAGACAGGGTCCTGTTGTCTGTTCATTTCTGCTTGAGCATAATTTATTATATGTGCTCAAACATGTGAACACTTCAACCAGGACAGTAAAAAATTGCAGAATAAAATTATCAAAATCAGCCCATTGTTGATAATCAATTGTCTTAGTCTACAGGATTCTTTCTTTCCCTCTTCATAGTTGTAAACAAATAGTTTGTCAACTTTGTTAAAAAGTTGGCACTATATCAATCTATATCAATTATTGTATTAGCAAGTTTTCTTGGTTTCAGGCAAGAGAGAGCAATAGTAATATTTTTATTTGAAAAGAGACTTTAATGGGAAAAGTAGGGAGCTCATACCATTGATGATAAAATAAAGGAGTATGTTATGTTGAGTAGATAGAAACAAGAAGAAAACAGAATTTAGCCAGTAGGATTTATTTCATGGTGCCAATTACCATGATACCAGTGCTCCCAGATAGTGCTGGAATCTCTCTAGGTACCCTCACTGGCTAGCACTGTAGAAACCCCACCGAAACCGTGATGCATGAACTCTGATCATATCTTTATCAGCAACTGACTTATGCTTGAAAGTCTTCAATTGGAGGGCTGCTTGATCAAGCCATCTAGCACTAGACCCTCACAGGCTGTCTTGATAACCCAATAATGGGGGAGGGTTAAAATAAAAGCAGTTTGGGTAGGTGTTGTTATTGGAGCATTAGGAAAGGGTGGAGCAGAAGGAGACAGCTTAGTCAGATCAAGAATTGATTTTGTAACCAAGTCCTGGCCTCTGGATTAGGCATAGAAAGAACTGCTGTCACCTTCCACATAGGCATTTTGAGATAGGGAACCATACCCTTCGTATAAAGAGTTATTTCCCCCAAATAAGAAGAGAAGATAAATAATAGAAATCTCCCCAGCAACCAGTCAATCAAACCAGCAAACAACACACCAACCAACAGCAACTGCTCATCTTTGCTACCTTGCTTCAGGGCCTGCCTTGCCCAGCTTGAGGGAGGATCTTGCTTCTTACTTTCTGTATTATTAATTCTGTGAGTCTTCTAAGAGTCTGCCTTTCTGAGATTTATTGCTTTTCATAAGTATTAAGTTGATATTTTCAAATTATTCTTCAGGCTCCCTTGACGGTGCCAGCTGCTTTAACATTGTCTTAGACTGAGTTCTCTAGAGCTGAGTCCGAGACCCTAATTTTTTTGAAAGTGATACATTGGCAGAAAAGCTCATAAGGCCACAAGTAAAACAAGGTAAGAAAGCAAAAGTGCTGAGCAAGAAAGTGGTCTCAGATAGAACCTGGACCTGGCCAGTTCCATACAGGAAAGTCTTTGAACCATTAACCACTTAGCTGTGTTGCCTGCTTATGACAAGAAGGTAACTCTTTATATACCTCATCATTCAGTCATTGGATTTGGATCACTCCCAGGGCTTGGATATAAAAGCAGTGGATGAATAGGGAATGCATTCTCCATGGAAGGGGACCTCTGTGAGCCATCTAGCCCTGGACCCTCACAGAATGGGTTTGGAGTTTATCAGCAGGTAATCTAGAGTGGATCTGAGAAGGATACCACAGTGTTTACTCCAAAAACTTCTATCTAAATTCTGATGGTTGCATTAATTTATTATTTGTGTTTTCACACTAATCAGCCAAAAAGCAACATCATAAAATGCACCCTGAAATAATCCTTTAGCTTTTCTTTTTGGCTTTCCCCAATGTAAAAAAGGTTGTGGCTACATCATATCAAACACATAGACCAGTGGTTCTCAACCTTCCTAATGCCATGACCCTTTAATATACTTCCTCATGTTGTGGTGACCCCCCCAACCAGAAAATTATTTTCGTTCCTACTTCATAACTGTAATTTTGCTGCTGTTATGAATCGTAATATAAATATCTGATATGCAGGATGTATTTTCATTGTTACAAAGGGATTGTGACGCTAAGTTGAGAACTGCTGTTATGGACAGAACAGACGTAGTTCAAACCAGTGAATGGTTTGCTTATTAAGCAGCCTCAAATACTGAACATGGATACTTAGAAGAACACTAATCACCCACTAATTTATGATTTTATTTTCTAATCCTGCTGTTGACTATTATACTAGGACATAAATATGGAAATAATTTCTTCAAAATCAATTACTCCTTGCACATAGACTCCCAAACATTGGAGTTGATATTTCTTATTCAGGAAAAATCTATGATGATATTATTATTCATAATAACAATGTTAATCATCACAAGTTTTCTTTTGTCATTTATATTTAATTGAACAAAAATACTTATGAAAATCTATGTACTATTATTATTCCCTCCCCCCATGTGATCTTTGGGAAAATTGAGGCACGGACAGGTTCATTACTCAACTAAGGGTACATAGCTAGCATGTGATAAAGCAGAAATGATTTTTTCATTACTATGGGGAGTGTCAAAATGACCTCAGCATTCCCTAGTAGATTGTAGTTTACTTCACCTCTAAATTAAAGGGGCAGAGGAGTTTTACTTTCCCTTGTACTTTTCTCATTTTCTCATTCACACATTGAAATCTCTCAGAGTAGTAATGCTCTTACTTTGGAGATAACGATGCTGTAAATGGCCCACCATCAACACGGCTCTGACCTAGTGGCAGTGGATGCTGTACCGAACATGTATAAAGAGACACATTTAGCCCTTTTCCCTCAGGTTCCTGTCAGGCTTACCCCCAGAGACCATAATTAAGCTGTTTAATTGGTTAACTCAGGAAATTAAAATTAATTTTATAAATACTACATTTATCATTTTTGAATATTTATTTGATACTATCAGGGATTTTCCATAACTAAGAAGCTATTTTGTTTTGTTTGTCTCATACCTTCCTCCCTTCTGTAGTGGCAGATCACATATTCTGCATCACAAAAGATGGGGCAATCACAATATTCCATCCACCTGACTCCTGCTGATTGGTCCAAAAATGAGCATGTGACTCAAGTAGGACCAATTAAGTTTCTCTTGCATAACTTTTATAACTAGAGTTAACTGGAGGGAACTTCTTTCCTCTGTATTGCTAAAATTTATGAAAACATCAGCTCCAAGTTGGTCATAATCTAGGTTTTAGATGCGTGAAAATAATTATTTTGCCAGAACACAGCTCCACCTACAAAGAGGCAGTTTAAAAGAACAAAATGGTGATATAGTTGTTTAAATCCACTTATATAAATTCATCGATGATGTTTTTTATTTTTGTTTGATTAACTGAAATAAGTTTCCATATTTATTTAAGTTTTCTGTTTCTTTCAAAGTATTTTGCTTAAATACAAATATCACTGACTCATACAGAAATCCTTGACTTACATAATTATTATCCACCTCTTATATATATGGAAATAAAGGCCCAGAGAATTGATGTCATTGACTAAATTTTGCATAATTAGCCAGTAAAGAGAAGATTTTGGCTTCCTAATTTTTTCTGACAAAAGCAGAAATCATTAGCTAGGTGCTATAATAATCAGAAAAACCCCAAACTAATTTTAAAAACCCAACAGTTTATTGACACCTAAAATGTCCTGACATGGACTGCAATGGTGACTTTACACATGTGATAATGCACATATATTATCTGATGATTTTTGTTGCTGTTGTTTCTTATAGTTCATCCAGGAATTTTGGCTATGTATTTTTTCATTCATCATGGTGAGTGTAAATAAAATGCTCAGAGAATGGAATAAAATGATAATCATAACTATTTACTCATTTTTGAAGACTTTTTTTATCATGTTTGTAATAACACAATATTTCATCTGGATCAAAAAAATGAAAATCCTTACTAAAATACCCCCTTTCTCATAGTGTTCCTTTCAAAGCAGAAAGACTTAGAAAATCAGTGGGTATCTACTGATTTTAATAATGTAGTTAGTGAAAAATACATGTTTTTAAATCTTAAGGCACTTTACTTGCTTTAGCATCTAAGAAAATTGGTATAATAAATATTACAATTATTTTATTATTTGCTTATATGTAGGCATGAATAAATACAATTTTTATTTTTTACATTATAGAATGAAGAATTAAGAGGCATTGGAAGTTTCATAATGACTTCACACAAATAGAAAAATTACTATTTGTATGTTTTATCTTGATCTCGTATTTACATCATTTATTAAAGTCTTTCTGAAGCACTTTTTAAATATTCAAAGATTTAGTCTATGTTTCACTGTTTCAGAAATGCTCTTCCAACAATTTCCAGTATTAGGTTTTGAGAATTAAAGGCACTTGAAGAAGTAGAAAACAAGGGACATTCACTATGGAAAAATGCACAGTGAAAAAATTCTAGTCCATTTTTATCTAATTGATCATTGTAATTAATATTTCTCCATTTATTCCACTGATATCAATAATGTAGATAGCATTCTGCTAAACATTATAGGTGCAAAAGTGATGTAGCAGTAATAACATAGGAATGACATATATTAATGTGAAAAGGTAATTTTTTTAACTGACGGAATCTTTTGTATATATCAGTGTATATTCAGAGGCAAATATTCGTCTTGATGGTGCCACTGTTTGTCCTATGAACAGTCCCACGAGTTGCCTCTTAGTTATATGAATGGTTAACAGTACATACAAGGGGCTTCAGAATATCTGTTAAAGGACTATTTGTTTGTGGGTCACAGGGCTAATCTGACACTGTCTCTGTGACTCAATGTTGGAGAAGCTTCCCATGGAAGATTGGGGTTCCCTGGCTACAAAGGTCACCATAACACAGAGGAGACTTCCTATGAAGCAAGTGGTATGTGGCCTTGTAGCCTAAATTCAACATAAGGCCAAGGGTTAGAAAAGAAAGATTACTTCCAGCACAATGTGTCATTGCATTTTGAGGAAAGATGACTAAGAAAGTGGGTATGTGGGTATAAAAGAAAAGTGATGTGCCTGCATCAAATGATACTTGGCATCAGTAGACAAATGGCCATTTAGCTGGGCAAACCTACTCTTCAGTAGCTGCATCATGTGGCAGTAAGGAGGCATGGATCCAAGTGAACTTATTGGGGATTTTTAGTGGTATTTTTTTCTCTCTGCCTAGAGGACTGGTCTTCTTTGCACAGAACAGATAATAATGAAAAGGATGCATGAGTAATTGGAAGGTTGAAGATGGGGTTGTGAAGAAGGTCTAAAGATCAGGTTTCCTGCTACTAACCTCAGAGTGATGACCAAAAGATTGACTAAAAGTGAAATAAAAATAAAATAAGTGGGATGAAATCTGTAAACTGATGAGGTTAGTATTACTAATAACATGTAAACTTTTGCTTATGTGGTTTATCACTTAGTTTTCACTTTGTAATACTATGTGAACAAACAAAATTCAAAATTCAGTAAGTTACAGCAGTTAAATTATAAGTGTCCCTCACGTTTCAAGTCAGTGTATGTCAGCATAGGTCAGCTTCAGTCTGAGACTCTGCCCCATCTTACTCATTTTGGGATGTAAGCTGAAGGAGAAGTTCCTGTCTGGACTATGGTGATCATATGACAATTCTTCACATTTCAGCTCACATGGCACGTAAGTCATCTCTGAGCACAATTCATTCATTAACTGATCAAGAATTCACATGGCCAAGTCTGCCTTAAAGAGAGGGGAAGTAGGTATGTCTCATAGCAAGAGAAAGGGATATATAATCTCCTTTGCCTTTTCTTTTGCTTTTTTATTGTTTGGGGTTCATTGAGGGTACAAAGAATTAAGTTACAATGATTGCATTTGTTAAATAAAGTCCCTCTTATAATTCTGCCCCACCCCCAAGAGGTATGCCACACTGTAACCTCCCATCCCTGTTCCCTTATTCCCCTTCCCCCCACCATATATTAGATCATCTACTGATTTCATATTAGAAATGAGTACATAGGATTCTTGCTTCTCCATTCTTGTGATGCTTTACGAAGAAGAATGTGTTCTACCTCAATCCACATTAATACAAAAGATGTAAAATTTCTATCTTTTTAATGGCTGAATAGTATTCCATGATATACATATACCACAGCTTGTTAATCCATTCCTGAGTTGGTGGGCATTGGCCATAGCAAACTTAACCAGTTTAAGGGTCAAATGCAATGTTTATGTTATACCCCATGTGAGTA
>CAUYRH010015724.1:0-46067 GCA_963574655.1 Perodicticus potto | reverse complement strand
AAAATTGTTTTCACATAGTAAATGAGAAAATATCATGAATGTTATATTAATCAGGTTGATAAAAATATCTCCAATTGTATGTGAAGCCCACACACTGTACTCCTTGACTGAATTATTGTACACAGATATGACTCAATAAAAAAAATAATAATAATTCAAGTAGAATAAATGGCAGGACTAACATTTCTCCTACTTTTAGCCTGGGTTCTTAGCCACGTATTTAATATGTCCCTTCAATGCCCAATTTGGTATTTTAGTAATCTAGAAAATAACTGCTTCTCAGAAGAAACTCATGCTATGGAAGGAGCATTTTAAAAATGAATGTTCGGAATATTTTAGTTGTGAATTTTTTCTGAAATTATAGGTGAACATGTTTTCTTTAAAAATTCCCATATCTGTATGCTTAAAACTGTTGTCTTTTAATATCTGCCCAGTAAAATTATAGCTGCTTCTGCCCTGTTCTCGACACGGAATTTGTCTGCCATATTTAAATCCATTCAACATTTTTCCGTATTTTTCATTCCTGATCTAAGTAGTCTGATTCTTGCCAAGTTTTTCTAACCTGTTGTAAAAACTTTTCAACTGAAGAGTTTATTTCAGTTAAACCTTGTTATTTAATAGACTAAATGAATGAAATACGAGTAATTAAAAATTTTCAGTCAAATTTCAACAGAAATGTTTACATAATTAGTGGAAGGATTTGAAAAATGTGTATTAATGATTCATTAATATGAGTCAGTAATATCTTTGCTTCATTTGGTTCTATGAATCTTTTGAAGCTATCATTTTCAACTATGAAAGGAGCTATAGAAAAAAAAGACTACTTGAAACCACTCCATTGATTTATTTCATCACCAAAAATTAAACCAAGATTTAAAAAAAATAATAAAGCATAGTCAATAATATTATCTTTTAAAAATTATAAATACTGTGTTTACAGACAACAGGGTGGCTGCATTTACATCAATAAATCAGTTAATACTAAATGCTTCTTTTCCTCCCTGCCTTCCTTCCCTCCCTCCTTCCCTCCCTCCCTTCCTTTCTTCCTTCCTTCCTTCCTCTCTCTTTCTTTCTTTCTTTCTTTCTCTTTCTCTTTTCCTTCCCCCTCTTTCTTTCTTTCCATAGAATTTCACTCTGTTGCCCCACACTAGAGGACCCTGGCATCATACCTCACAGAAACCTAAAACTCTTGGGCTCCACTGGGCGTAGTGGCTTATGCCTGTAATTCTAGCACTCGGGGAGGCTCAGGCAGGTGGATTGCCTGAGCACCCAGGTTTGAGACCAGCCTGAGCCAGAGCCAGACCTCATCTCTAAAAATAGCTGGGCACTGTGGCGGGTGCCTGTAGTCCCAGCTACTTAGGAGGTCGAGGCAAGAGAATTGCTGAGTCTGAGAGTTGGAGGTTGCTGTGAGCTATGACCCATGGCACTCTATTAAGGGTGAAAAAATGAGACTCTGTCTCAATAAATAAATAAACAAACAAACAAACAAACAAACAAAAATAAAATAAAACTCTTGGGCTCAAGTGATCCTCTTGCCTCAGCCTCTGAGTAGCCAGGACTACAGGCACCCACCATGACACCTGGCTAGTTTTCTATTTTTTGAATAGAGACAGACAGAATCTCACTTTTGCTCTGGCTGGTCTCTAACTCATGAGTTCAAGTAGTCCACTTGCCTCGGCCTCCCTGAGTGTTAGGATTACAGCCATGAGCCACTGCACCCAGCCTATTTATTTCATTTTTATCTCATTCTTTTAAATATATACTTTATGTTTGATTTCTTAATACATAATATACTAGAAGTTTAAACTGTACTACTATAGAGTAGCACATTAAACAATCTATAATTCATCAGTAAAAATATTTATAATGATTGCAGCTTTTTTTTTTTTTTTTTTGCAGTTTTTGGCTGGGGCTGGGTTTGAACACGCCACCTCCGGCATATGGGGCTGGCACCCTACTCCTTTGAGCCACAGGCACCGCCTGCCTTTTGTTTTCTTAATTGATAGAAGTGTGTTATCAAAAGAATTTGGAGATTGCAGTTTTTGGTGACAACAGCGAGGTGTATGCCTTCAGCTTCTTTCCTATAATTCTAAGCTGAAAACTGCTTAATTTTATATTACAGGCCAATTCCTAAAATTATCGCAATGGTTCCTTCTGTGATGAGCATGTGTATCTAAAAATGCAAGGTATTTGTAATCTTTGTTATATCCTTAGATATCTGTAGAAGTCCAGGCAAAAATTGTTAGTAAAGATAGTTCCTTAGAGGTACTCGTAACAAATTTCCAAAATTCTTTTTACTCATGTGTTAAGTTTGAGCAGTTGCAGGCAGCGTTGAGCTAATTCAAATCCCAAATGAAATGCTAAAAAGAGTATCTACAAAAAAGGTAGATTCTGATATAAACTAACTGCCATCAGTGAAGACCCCTTTCGTTTGTAGCCCTCAGCAGAGCCTCTTACTCCCCACTCCCCAGGGGTTTATTTGAACCAGCTCTGACATTCCATGTAGCCAGCTGAGCGCAGCAGCACCAGCATGTCCACGAGGGCAGAGGTTGGTCCCTAAAAGCTACCTCGCCATTCTCCCAGTCCACTCTGAATGCCTGCAACTTCCCATTGTTGTCCTTTTGTTCCCCTACACTTTTTTTTTTGAGACCATAAGTAAGTAGTTGAGGAAAACCTAGCTCAAGAATTGATAAACTCATATATCTCACCCTTGATGTTATATGTTGCTTAAAGCTCCAGAGAGCAGAGTCTCTAATGCCATTCTGGGTGTTTAACCCAAGTGCCATTTCTGATAAGTTGATGGTTTGTGATTATAACACTAACTACTTTAAGCATGTCCTGAGCATTCCCTCTAGAGCTACTAAGCACTCTTCACATGCTTTCTCGCCTAATCTTATTATCATACTATTATTATCCTCACTTAAAAATAAGGAGACTGAGGTTTAGGAATGCTAAGAAATTGGATGAGGTCACACATTTGGTAAATGGAAGATCCAGATTCAAATCCAGATTGGACTTGAGGGCTGGGTTGTCAGTCACAATGCTCTTCTGTCTTTTCCATGCTTTGCTTTCCTGTCTGACCAATGACTTGCATGATGAATGTCAGTGTTATAGAACTCAAAAGGAGTCCAGACTAAATGTGGTTGCTCATGGCATAGGCTAGACAAAAAGACAAGGAGCATTGCCAAGGAAAAAGGAATTTTTAATATAAAAGACGTGAGTCAGGAGAATGGGGGAATCAACCTTAAATCTGTCTCCCTGACCAGCTGCAAGTACCAGCTTTTCAAAGACAGGGCTGTGTGCACTGGGGCCAGTGGTGCTGAAATCAACAGGGCACTGCTGCATGCACTGAAGCAGGTTACTGAGGGATAGTGAGTCCTGGCATCGGGAAGTCTGTCTCAACTGGTTTGTCTTGCAGACATTCTGCCATCTCTGGGAGACATCTCAACTAAGAAGTTAGTTAAAAGTTACATAGTCATCAAACCTTTTTGGCCTGAGAATCTATAATATGAAAGGTAGAAGATTATAAAAAACAGATAGGGGTCATTGAGATTTGTTCATAGAGACAGCTATATCAGTTTAAGCCCAGAAAAGCTACTTTTCTTTCTTCTGGATTCTTTCTATTTTCAAAGTGCCAGTCTAAAAAGTTTACAGATAATTTGATGTTGTTATCAACAGACTGCCATATAACAGGACAATTAATACTCCATTAAAAACCTATTTTTACTTAGAATGGAGAAGACTTATGTGGTTTTCAATTTCAAAAAGAAATTGTGAATCTGAAAAGGGTACATAGATTCCAACTATATGACAAAATTATGAAGACAATACAAAGACTGGTGGTTGTTAGCGGTTTGGGAGGAGAGAAGGATGAATTGGCAGAATTTTAGGGCAGTAAAATGATTCTCTGCCATTCTACAATGGCAGATACATGTTGTTATACATTTGTCAAAACTCACAGAATGTACAACACAAGAACTAAACTCTAATGTAAATTAGGGACTTTGGTCGATTAAAATAAAGGGGGAGTTGTGTTCCAAAAATGCTATTGAAAAAAAAAAGTAAATAAGTTGCATACTAGAAGATGATATTTATAAGAAATACATTTGACAAAGGATTTACGTCTACAATATGTGAAGATTTCTATAAGTCAACTATAAGACAAAAAGTACAATAGAAAATGGATGAAGGTTTAAACAGATGATTCACAAAAGAACACATGTAAGTGGCCATTAGTCTCATAACAGAGTGTTCAGATCATTAGTCTACCTGGAAAAGCAAATGCAAACCACAGTGAACTACCCCTACACACCTACTAGCATGAGTAAAATGTGAAATATTGACTTCATTAAATATTGGATAAGCTGGAACTCTCATACTTTGCTGGTGGGAGTAGAAAATGAACAACCATTTCAGAAAACTGGCAGTTTCTTAAAAGTTGAAGATCCATTTACTTTATGACCTAGCAAGTCTACTCCTAGAATTTGTCCAAGAGAAATGATGATATCTGTGTACCAAAAGCAATATACAAATGTTCATAGCGACTTTTTTCATAATAACTCCAAACTGGAGGAAAAAAACCAAAACTCAGATGTCCATCAATAAGAGAAGGAAAAAGCAAACTATGTATATTTCTACAGTGGAATACCACCAGGCTATAAAAACAAGTGAACCACTGATACCTTAAATGACATAAATCTTTCTCACAAAATGGTTATGCTGAATGAAAGAAAAAAGATTGAAAGGATGACACAGTATATAATTACATTTATATGAAACTTTAGAATGCAAAATTATTATATAGTGGTAAACAAGAGGATTAGTAGTTGTTTCTTGGAGAGGAATCACCTGGGCAAGAGACAGGGACCTTTCTGGGCTGATGGAAATGTTCTCTGTCTTGATGTGGTGTTGTCTACACATTCATTAAAAATGATTGAGCAATACACTTAAAAGCCAACTATTTCACTGTTTAAATTATAGCTTAATAAATAAAAATGGAAGGATCCATTCTTTAAAGTAATCTGTCATCAGATTGTCCTTGGGGATAGTTAAGATGGTGTTATTCGTGGGACAGGGGAGAATGCAATGTAAATGGAGATTTGAGTGTGTCCAACACTCTTTAGTGTGGCCGGTTTTATTAATTTCTTTTTAAAAAAACACTTTATTGAGGTATGATTGACATGTAAAAAGCTATATATATTTAGTTATTTAACTTGATAAGTTTGTGGATAAGTATACACCTATGAAATCCATACCATTATCAAAGCCATAGACATAGTTATCACCTCCCAGAGTTTCTTCCTACCTCCTTTATTATTATTCCTTGTATGTGTGGGGTAAGAAAATGTAACATAAGATTCACCCTTTCAGCAAATTTTAAGTGCATTATTGTTAACTATTGGCATTGAATAGTAAATCTATATAGTAAATGGCTCCAGGGTCTTGCGAATTACATAGCAGAAACAAAAAGAGTTTGAGAGGCTCATCCTTTGCCAACGGGACATCAGTGGTTGACTTCTGTGGTTTTCAATTTCATTTCCTGCCCTTATTTAATGCTGCACATTGTAATTTCATAGTTTAACAAATAGGAGTATGATAGGTTGGCATTACTACCAAGGTACAGGACTTCAAATAAAAATGGTGATCATGAAAAGAAATTAATGCCTGCATGAAGTTTAGAAGTACCAGGCCTTTGAAAAATTAGGAGAAATAGAGAGATTTATCATGAGATTACTTGGAAAGCAGTGTATCTGCAACCTTAGATTAAGCAAAAAAAAAAAAAAAAAAAAAAGAGAGAGAGAGAGAGAGAAAAGAAAAACCTACCCTAAAAAAAAAATCATTGTTTTTGAGATGCAAAATTTGAGCTGTAATGGCCTTTATGCAGAGAAGTATGGAGAATCTTCAAAGATCTAAAATTAGATCTTCCATTTAACCCTGCAATCCCATCACTAGGTATCTACCCAGAAGAACAAAAATCATTTTATCACAAAGACATTTGCACTAGAATGCTTTTTGTGGCTCAATTCCAAGTTGTGGAAGCAACCTAAATGCCCATCAACTCATGAATGGATCAACAAACTGTGGTATACGTATACCATGGAATATTATTCAACCATTAAGAAGGATGGAGACTTTAGAACTTTTATAACTACCTGGATGGAGTTGAAATACATTCTTCTCAGTAAAGTATCTTAAGAATGGAAAAATAAATATCCAATGTCCTCCATACTAATATGAAATCAATATATAAATAATTACACATTCATAAGAACAATAAAACACTATTATAGTCCAGTTTGGGGGTATAGGGAAGTGGGAGTGGGGAGAGAGGAGGAGGACTGGCAGTAGGGAGGGCATGAGGGGGGATCTCCCCTAATGTGCACATTGCGAGGGTGTATAACACGCCCCCTGGCGGAGGGGCTCTTCGGCAAATGGAACTTTATCCTGGAGGTGAGAACAATGTCACCTAAATATTGTACCCTCATATTAATTTGAATAAAGTTAAAAAAAATTGAGGTATAATGAAAGACCAAGTTTATTTTATGCTATATAACCAATTGAACAAGAAGATAAATTATTCTGAGTGCAAAATGAGTGTTTTTGTATTTAACAGCATGCAATTGCTGCTCAATTCATAATTGCCAAGTCTTGGAAACAACCTAAATACCCATCAATTCACAAATGGATCAACAAACTGGTACATGTATCTGCCACATATACTACAGTGTGGTGGGGAAGGTTTCTTAGGTGAAAATGCATTGTACTGATAAGACTGAAGAAGAAAATTTGTTGAAAATGTGCCTTTGCAGGCGGTGCCTGTGGCTCATTGGGTAAGGCACTGGCCCCATATACTGAGAATGGTGGGTTTGAACCCGGCCTCAACCAAAGTGCAACTAAAAATAGCCGGGCGTTGTAGTGGGCACCTGTAGTCCCAGCTGCTCGGGAGGCTGAGGCAAGAGAATTGCCTAAACCCAGGAGAGTTGGAGGTTGCTGTGAGCTGTTACACCAAGGCACTCTACCGAGGGCGATAAAGTAAGACTCTGTCTATAAAAAAAAAAAAGAAAGAAAAAAGAAAGAAAATGTTCCTTTGCTCAGATGCAGCTAGTGGAAGAAACAATTTATTCTTTAATTAGTAGCAATCCAATGGTGATCGGTGTGAGGAAATTATTTATACCTGTATGAGTTAACTTATTAACATTGCACTTGTGATTGGCCATATATTTCTATCATTTTGACCTTTTAAAATCAGTACAACAGGCTCGGCGCCTGTGGCTCAACGGGCTAAGGTGCCAGCCACGTACACCTGAGCTGGCAGGTTCGAATCCAGCCCAGGGCCTGCCAAACAATGATGACGGCTGCAACCAAAAAATGGCCGGGCGTTGTGGCGGGTGCCTGTGGTCCCAGCTACTTGGGAGGCAGAAGCAGGAGACTTGCTTGAGTCCAGGAATTGGAGGTTGCTGTGAGCTGTGATGCCATGGCTCTCTATCCAGGGTGACAGCTTGAGGCTCTGTCTCAAATAAACAAATAAACAAATAAATAAAAAATAAAATAAAATTAGTACAACACTTTGTACACACAATTGAAACAAAAAAGTATCACAAAGATTAGAATGATAGAAGTTGATTTTGTCAAATGCAAAATTTTCTTGATTCTAAAGTGCCGTTCATTTCCTCAAGGAAAACGATGAAAAAGAAATCCCTATTCTATCAATTAAAAGATGCACTCTAATTTTAGAACATCAAATTGCATCTTAGAATCCAGGAACTATGGTCTAGTAAGGGGCTAAATGTTTGCATAAAAGTAATCATGATGAATTCTAGCAACAATCCCTTGAAATAGGGATTATCTTTTCCATTTTAAAATAATCCTATGAAGATAACTGACTTGCCCAAGCTCATGTTGTCCTAAGTGCAAGGCCTCGATTGGAGCCTAAATCTTCCTGGCTCTGAAGTCTCTGCATTCCAGAAGCTGAGATCTGTGATTATTTCATGGTTGTGGAATTTATGGTTTCTGAACCATCTGAAAGAAAGGCCTTAATTGCTTGGTCTCTTCAATTCTTTCTAAGGCTTTCTTATGGCTTAGCTCTAATATTTCAAGTCTGTCTGACCCGAACAAGATTAACATAAGAGAAGACAATTAGGCATGAGCGCAAACCAGCACACAGCACAGGATGAAAAGGCCAGCGGATTCTTACAGAATATTTTAAGTCCTCATAGGCCAACTTAAGCACTTCAGGGAACCTTGGTCCTCTGGGGACACCACCATGGAATAAAAATGCTCCTGTTTATTCATGGCCTAGCTCTAGTTCACCTGAGGAGCAACAAGAGCTTTTGCTGAAATTATCTTGGAAGATTTTTTGTTGTTGTTGTTGCAGTTTGGCCAGGGCCGGGTTTGAACCCACTACCCTTGGTATATGGAGCTGGCACCCTACTGACTGAGCCACCGGTGCCAGCTATCTTGGAAGGTTTTTGTACCTTAAAAAGCACTTTGGGAATGAACCAGTCCTTGGCCAGGCACAGTGAGTCATGCCAGTAATCTTAGCACTCTGGGAGGCCCAGACAAGTGGATCACTTGAGCTCAGGAGTTTGAGACCAGCTTGAGCAAGAGAGAGACCCTATCTCTACTAAAAAGAAAAATTAGCTGGGCGCCTGGGGCATTGTGGTGGGCACCTGTAGTCCCAGCTACTTGGGAGGCTGAGGGAAGAGGATTGCTCAAGCCCAAGAGTTTGAGATGGCTGTGAGCTCTGATGCCAGCGCATGAGTGAGCCTCTGTCTCAAAAAAAAAGCAAAACAAAACCCTAGTCCTTCAATATACAGAAGAGTCCCAGTGAGAGAAAGCAACTCACCCATGACTCACATAGGGAATCGTTGTTAGATGTAGCATTATGTGTTTTTTCTAATAAGCGATCATAATCATGACCATAGTCATCACTGCTGGTTGTTGAGGCTCCTTATACTTGCTAGGCTCTGGCATTAGTTCATATGTAATTTCAGTAGCAACCTTAATGAGGTTGATTCCACTATTATCCTTACATTATAGATGAGGAACCTGAGGCTGAGAGGTTTCTTACTTTACTCGTCTAGCAAATGGAGGGGCCGGATTCAGATCTGGGTTTGTCTGACTGCAGAGTTGGTGGCCTCCTCTACTCTGTCAGATGACAACAGATCAGTTGCACCAACTTCCCGCTGTAGGCTGTAGGGCATGTCTCCTGGGGGTAGCTGACCATATGCAAAGGCGAAGATGCTCACTGTCTGATGTTCTGATACCCATAGCTACTTTATCACATTCCTATTTCGTAAGCCAACACAATTTTCCTCCAAAAAATAAACAAATCAAAAGTTAGGATATGGACATTTGTTCAAATAACATATTCCTTAGCTCATCTATGTCCTTTAACAGATGTTGGCTACGTATCTGTAATAAATAGATATGTCTAATTCAACAGTGGTGGGAGTGTTTGTCTCTCTTACTGATAGCTAAATTGTAACCCCTCTTAGTCGATGAGTGTGCTGCCATAATATTTTCCCCTCCCCTGCCTCTGCCCAGTTCTGTGTCAGTTTCATTAGTTGGAGAAAAACCCATGCTATTGATTTAGGCCAAATAATTTCTCTACAAAACGTTCAGTAGTTTTTGTTGCAGTCCTGCAAGGCCTCACTATCTAGCGGCAAGGCTAAAATTTCCTTTGTAATTGGGAGTACTGATGTGATACTGTGATTTATTTATTTTTTATTTATTTATTTATTTATTTTTTTGAGACAGAGCCTCAAGCTGTCACCCTGGGTAGAGTGCCGTGGCATCACAGCTCACAGCAACCCCCTAATTCCTGGGCTCAAGCGAGGCTCCTGCCTCCGCCTCCCAAATAGCTAGGACTACAGGTGCCCGCCACAAGGCCTGGCCATTTTTTGGTTGCAGCTGTCATTGTTGTTTGGCGGGCCCAGGCTAGACTCGAACCCGCCAGCTCAGGGGTACGTGGCTGGCACCTTAGCCTGTTGAGCCACAGATGCCAAGCCAATACTGTGATTTTAATAAGAAATATATATTCAGTCTTTGTTTACTGGCACAGAGCTCTTATTACCCTGGGAATCTCTAGAGTAGCAGTTCTCAATCTGTAGGTCATGACTCCTTTGTAACAATGAAAATATATCCTGCATATCAGATATTTACATTGCGATTCATAACAGTAGCAAAATTACAGTTATGAAGCAGCAACGAAAATAATTTTATGGTTGGGGGTCACCACAACATGAGGAACTGTATTAAAGGGTCGTGGTGTTAGGAGATGTTAGGAAGGTTGAGAACCACTGCCCTGGAGTGGTGAGTGCTCTTTTGTATGGTAATGAGATGACTGGGGAGGGGATCCCCTAGAGCAGAGATTCGTGAGGAGGCTGAAGGTTGGCCAATGATGTCAGCTATCATGCCTAAGTAATAAAACCTCCAGAAAACTCTGTAAGGATAGAGTGTGTAGCTTTCAGGGTGGCGAACACAGCTGACTGCCACATGCCTGCAGGGGGCGTGCACCCCAGCTTCACAGGGGCAGAAGAGCCTGGGCTTGGAGCTTCCAGACCTTACGCTTCTGCACTGCGTATCTCCTTATCTGACTGTTCATCTGTTTCTTTACTGTACCCTTGTTAGTGATAATAAGCCAGTTAGTGTAAGTCAAGTGTTTCTCTGAATTTTGTGAGCAGCTCTAACAAATTAATTGAAGCTGAGGAGGGGGCTGTAGGCACCTTGATTTATAGGCCATCAGTCAGTACAATAGGTGACAATCTATTATTTTCTTTATTTTTCTCTCTGTATTTTTATTTCAAAATAATAGGGGTTACATATGTTTTTTGTTACATGAATACCTTTTATAATGGCTGAGTTGGGGCTTTTCGTGTATCTGTCGCCTAAATAGTGTTCATTATACCCCATAGGTAGTTTTTACCCCTCTTCTCCCCCTACCTTGATTCCTTCTGACCTTTACATCTCATTGTGCCTGTGTGCACCCATCAGAAGATCTACTGCTTTCAACTGGCAACTGAAGGGGGACTTCAAGGCTGTGGAAACTTCAAAGGATGTCATTTGGGAAATAATTTTCCAACTGCTTTCTACTGTGACTTCTAACTGAGAGGTGTATAGTTCGCAGCAGACTGATCACTATGTGACTGTAACCTTGAATGCTTAGAATAGTTCCTGGTTATAATGGGCTAAATAAAATGGCAGCATGTTGCTAAAGGAAAAAATTATTCAATTATACTTGTTAAAAGAAAACTTTATTTAGGACTATACAATAAGTTCCATCCACGGTGATGGAATTTTGCAGTTGGGAAGAGAGATTGGACTTAACTCCAACTGCAGTTTAAGCAAGTAAGAATGTACAGCCAAGGGGTAGTGGAGGGGGACATTGTGGGCAGGGAAATTAAGAGGAAACATCAGGAGTATGGGGGATTCTAGCTTAACCAGCCTAACAGGATTCCTGCTAAAGACCAGTCAGGTGATCAGACCTCACCTGGGGGATGATGCAGGATGAAGAACTTGATTAGATATTGAGGGCAGGGGTTTCTTGCTAAACTGACTTAGCAGGGTTCTTTGCGAAACCTCAATTTTACAAGGAAGTGTCCAGATGGGCCTGATTCAGAGCTTAACTAAGTTTGGTCCAGCAAAGGATCTTTGTCAATGTCCAACAAGCCTGTGTGTGCTATGTGCAAATACAAAAGTCACCCTTTTTGTGTGTGGATGGAAAACTAGCAAGACAACTAGTCCCTGATGGGGTCAAAGTGGTGGTCATCATTCGGTGAATTCCCTGAGGAGTGGCCCTGTGACAAGGAAGGCTGTGAAATGGGACACACTCAAACTAAATTACACATAGGTGTGACCACCACTTATCTAACCTAGTATGTGGCACCCAGTACTTTTGGATGCAAACTTACATCCTAACTGCACTCCAGGCATTAGGACACAGTGGCAACAATATGCATGGTAAATTAAACAACATTGGCCCACGAGATAAAAGAGGGCCTTATGAGAGACAAATGCCTGTCTAGGTATCCTGAGACAAGCTGAGTTTGCTTTTTATGAGGAGTGACAGTTATAGAAAAAATGTAGGAAAAATCTGCAGTAGGTAGATTGGAGGGGGTTCTCTTCTAGGAGGAAGGCAAAGGATGGGAGTCAGCCTGGAAGGATGCAGAGGCTTCATGGGAGGGGGCTGGACAGACTCAATAAATGCTGTAATTCAGGATAACACTAAAATCCAGTGACAGGAACCCTGGACGATTTTAATAAAAATGATAGGTCAAGTGGCCTCTGTTCTAGATGCTAAGGCTCAAGGGGCATACTGTAGGAATCTCATGGGCTCCTTACCTTATGGAAGTTTTTTGGGGACACTTGTAATTTATACTGATGTACCATGATCGCTCTCACCCCTAGTTAGGCAAAACAAGATATATCCTGTAGTACAGTTAGTAAGGATAGGAACTATCCTCGCCTCTTCCCCATAGCACCCAAAGGAAACCAGTATCAGTACAAGACTGTGAGACAGAATGATTGGCTTTGTCCCCATTAACAAGGAATTCAGAAATAACTGAGTCATGGCCAATTATAACACCTGCTCTTAATATTATATCTGGCATATAGGCAAGGGTACATTCTGTTGGGAAGGCAAAGCAAATATCTCTGTAATTCTTACTGATTTGTTCTGCAGTGAAACTGAATTTGTACCATGATTATATTGCAACATGGTATGTATATAATACTGGTATTGGTAAGCACAATTACCTCGTGTAAATAAGTCTCATGATGTTAATTGATCTTGATTGAATATATTCAGAAACTGAGTGAAGGTTTTCTTAAGATGTAATATCTCTGGAGAATGAACTGAGGAAGAACCAGAACCAGCTAAACCTCAGCCAATTTCTGTGTTAAATGCCTACAACTGCCTAGTCCAGTATTTTTCTACATGATTTTGAAATTGCCTAGTTCCTACTCAGAGACGTGCTCTAATACTTTTATAGGATTACAGGCGTGAGCCATCACACCTGGCCTTTTCTTTCTTTCTTTTTGATTTTTTTTTCTCTTTTTTTTGAGACAGAGTCTCACTTTGTTGCCCTGATAGAATGTCATGGCTCCACAGCTCACAGCAACCTCAAATTCTTGGGCTGGAGCAACCCTCTTGCTTCAGCCTTCTGAGTAACTGGGACTACAGGCACCTGCCACAACACCTAGCTAGTTTCTATTTTTAGTAAAGGTCTCACTCTTGCTCAGGCTGGTCTTGAACTCCTGAGCTCAAGCAGTCTACATGCCTCAGCCTCCCAGAGTGCTAGAATTACAGGTGTGAGCCACCCTGCCTAGCCTCAAATACCTTTCTTTCTTTGGAGACTGTCACTGTCATAGGGCATTTGAAAGGATTTCCAAGGGAAGGTCTGGTCTATCACAGCCTAGTGTAAATGATAGCAGACCATGACTTTCAGGCCAAATCCTACTTGACCTTTTGTTTTCATAAATAAAAGTTTTGGGGGACATAGCCACACCCATTTGTTTACACATTATCTATGGCTGAGTTCAGTAGTTGTGACTAAAACTGTTATGTACCATGAAGACTAAAATATTCACTGTCTGACCTTATACAGACCCCTGGCCTAGTTGATCTATAGTTACTTTCAGGATTTCTCACTGAAGTCAGTGTAGACCGAGTATCCTGTTTGCCATCTGAAATTCATGTATCTTCATTCGATTCAGATGTGCGCTGAGTGGCTGGTGCTATGTAAACCCTGAACTACCGGGGAAATACAGACAATAGGCTCTGCTCTCTGTCTGCAAAGTGATGTTCAATGGTGGATCCTTTTCTAAGAGATGAAGGGATTTCTTATATTTCCCCCTCCCTGACCACATTATTTTCTCTGAGAAAAGAACCCAGCTAGTCTTTGTCATTGTCATTCACGACATTGGCACAGCACACGCAGTGCGCGGACCATGTCTACACATAATATTATCGAATCCAGAGAGCAGGATCATTGTTTCTATCCACACTTAGAGTAGGAGGGGAAGAACAGAGTCAGTCAAAAGTTGGAAATGAAAAAGAATTTCCCTAAGCATGAGACAAAGCGGAGTAGTTCTTTTGCTGGGAACCAACAAGTGGATAAAGACATGGCATAAATAAGACGGAGTCATTAAAAGCCATTATGGGGACCATGATTCATGCCTGGGTGAACAATTTAAACAACAATTCCTTTACTCAGTAGTCAAATTTCTCAAATTTATGACTCACTCCTAATACTCTTCCATCATCTGGAACCAAATCAAATAGTCATGTCCCATGATGTTTTGAATACTACAAGTCTTAACTGATCGTTTCTCCCTTTAAAAGGCCTTCAGGAAGAAGGTAACATTTTCATGAACTATAGGCTTCAGACTTTACAAGCAGGGTAGTGTTCTACCACCCTGTGTTAGAAGTTCAGGGTGGTTTCTTCTCCACAATTACGCGTTTAAGTCACTCATTAACATTTTAGATCATTTAATGGTTTTATATATGATATAGTTTACAGTGATATCATCATCAAAACTTTATGGTGCTACTACATAAAATTATAGGAAGAGAAACTATCAAAAGAGATTTTTTAAAAAACCCATTATGATCATGACTATATTACAATCCTTAGAGGTGAAAAGTATGTTACAAATAAATGGACATCATTAATTGTGTTTCCGAGCTTGGCAACATTCTCACATTACTGTGATTAATTCTGTTAAAAGAAGCAATTCTTACATCTAAAGGTGTGTCTTGCTTAAATGGAGATACGGAAATACTTGATAAGAATGGATTTTCCTATCATCTAGGAAGGAATTTTGGAAATACTTGATAAGAATGAATTTTCCTTATCATCTAGACTTAAAAAGTAGCTTTATGTTATAGATTTTAGTAAAGACTATAGGTATATAAAATTTTATTATTTATTTTTGTATGTTTTATTTGTAAATATATATCATGTTTAATATATAAAACACACGTCTGTGTATTTAGCTATTAGGGTATCAGTAAAGCTTAATTTTTAAAGGTCAATAGGGCAATAATTCACATTTTTATAAGTATATTGCCTATATAACATTGATTCCCTTCCCTAACCTTCTTCCTTCTTACCTGATTTTGTTTGGCTATTCACCCATTTCAATAGGATCACTTGTTACAGGCAGAATGAATGCTGCTCGGTCTAAGTGAATCATGTGATTGATGTAGGCTGGCATGTGAGTCTGCTGGGGACTTTCTGTAAGGTGGCTCCATGCTACTTGAAGACTTGATAAGGAAGAGCTCATAACTGGACATTTTCAGTGTCTACATGGGACAGCTAAGACTGTGACAGTCCTATTGTGACCCAAGGGGAGGAGGCAGGAGAGACGAAGACCAGGAGTCTGAGGGTGATAGCCCGGGAGAAGGAAGGAATAGCAATAACCTTAGAGGCCACAGAATTAGTCAACTCCAGAGTTCAGCTAATTGGACAATTCTTGTTAGAAGAAGTGGTGTATCTTCCTTAGCATTTAAGCCAGGTTATATTGACATTTTCCATACTTGTGGTCTAAAGCAGGCTGATTGATACACACTGGTAAGTCAAGATACTATTTAGTGATTTGAGGGCTTACTCTCAAAATAGTAACATCAGTCCAAAGGAAGAAAGTAGAAGCAGACATGCTGTAACTTTTCAGTATGCCTTCTTGAACCGTCTAATGGGCAATTATCAATTTCCATTTTCTTTACATCTAAGAAAACACCTACTGTGTTCTGGGTGCCCTGCTCTTAACAGAGCTGATTGTTCAAGGAGGCGCTGTTCCTCTACTGTGACAAGTTCTACTGTCTCTTAATTAAAGGACAATTGAAGTAAGAACAGCAGACCTTTTCACGAGAACTCACAAATGGTAAAGAAAGAAACTAGAATGTTCACAGAAAACATTACTAATAAAATGAGAGTTCAAGCCCCTAGTGTGAAGATATCTTTTTAACCATAAGCAGTTAAAAAGGTAAAAGTTTCTTACTTGAACTAGTACATATTATCTTAAATTTAAAAAATTATATAGTAGAGGGAAGGAGGGAGGTGGATCGGCTCTCAGTGTGTGACACATCTTGTACCCTCTATGAATCCCCAACAATAAAAAAAATTATATAGTAATAAATACCTTTATGTCAGAATGGAAATGTCGTACGTTATTGTTATATATCTCCAAATTATGTTTTAAAAAGCGTATGCTGAAAAAATGAAAAAAAAATAAAAAATAAAAAAGCATATGCATAGTCCGTGTTATGTATTCTCTGTCACACATATGTGTACACATGACATTAAACAGACACATGCAGACATGTATGCAGATATACAAGGAGAAAGCTCTGGAAAGGATACACCTCAAACTATGAACACGTGTCTGGATGTTGAAGGAGTGGAGGTATATTGAGAAAGACAAAGACAGAAAGACACCGGAGGATGTGACATCTATTGATACTTTGACTTTAAACTCTGTGAAAGCACAGATTTCATTTTTGTTGTTATACATATATATACACACATATATACACTATGTATATATGACTTATAAGTAAAAGAGCCTTAAAAATGTACATAATTTTTGGGTGGTGCCCATAGCTCAGTGGGTAGGGCGCCGGCCACATACACCGAGGCTGGTGGGTTTGAACCTGGCCCGGGCCAGCTAAAACAACAATGACAACCACAACCACCACCACCACAACTACAAAATAATTTAACAAGGGTATATGTTAAATCTATTAAGTGTAGAATATAAATGTCTTAACACAGTAACTAAGAAAATGAAGTGAAGGCTATGTTAGCCAGTTTGATGAAAGTATTTCGAATTGTATATAAAACCAGCACATTGTAAAATGCATTAATGTACACAGATCTGATTTAATTAAAAAAAAAAAAAAAAGAAAAAGAAATAGCCAGGCGATGTGGCGGGTGCCTGTGATCCCAGCTACTTGGGTGGCTGAGGTAAGAGAATCGCTTAAGCCCAAGAGTTGGAGGTTGCTGTGAGCTGTGACACCACAGCACTCTACACAGGGCAACAGCTTGAGGCTCTGTCTCAAAAAAAAAAAAAAGTTCATAATTTTTGACAATAATTTCTCCTTTACTAAATCATATAAAACTAATCTTAAATATAAAAAATACACACAAAGATATTTTCTACATCATTTTAAAATTTATATATGTATATCTTTCTGGGCTACATGTGATGTTTTAATTCTCATAAAGTGAGAATTAATCAAATCTGGGTAACCGGGGTCTCCACCACCTCAGGCACTCATCATTTCCTGTGTCAGGGACATTTAATTTCACTTTTAGTTAAAGTGTATCGTAGCTTATCATTGATTATGCTGATTATAGGCACTTTGTTGTGCTCTCAGATACTGTTCAATCTAACTATCTAACTTTACTCTTGCACCCATCAGCCATCCCATCCCCCTTTATCTACCCCCCACCTCCGCTACACTTCCCAGCCTCTGGTGACCACTACTCTACACTCTGTCTCCATGAACTCAGTCATCCCCTAGGCATCTACCTTCTCGGATATGAAAGCGGCTTTGGACAAAGGCATAGAGGGGGTCCCAAACGTTGCCCCTCAAATCACCAAATATAGGGAAAATGGGAAATTGTAGCTAGATATACATTTATTTACAATGTATCCATTACAAAATTTTATTAAACATTTACAAAATATTCTGTGTTGTTCATCCTTTTATAAAATTCTGTAATGGATATGTTGTAAATAAAGGTACATTTAGCTGCATTTTCCCATTTTCCCTAGGCATGGTGACTTTTGGGGGACGCTCTATAGAGCTACTTGTCTGTGTCCAGCTCCACCTCTCAGGCTCCTCCTCCTCCTCTCCCTCCTCTTTCCCCACCCCCTCTCTGTCTCTGTAAAGCAAACACAGACCTATGACTCTAGGGAGCAAGAAGGCAGCAGGTCCTAGCTGTTCTACAGAAAGATGGACAGTAAATTTCATATCTGCTTCCACTTCTCCAACCGTATCGTTCTTATTCCTGACACTGCACTGTCTTTAGGACATTAAACATTTATTCTTACAACTTCCTCTACCTCCCAGCACAGGGGAAAGCAGAAAATTGAAAACATCCTCATCTTCTGTGCACATAAGGTCAGATCCTGCCTCCGTGGGAAGATTGTCATGTCCGCTCTTTTGCTTGCTTAGCTGTGGTTGTAGCCATTTGGGACGAGATGTGTGTTTGGGAACCACACAGAAACCAACCATCTATAACTCACAACTGAGTCCTGCTCTTGTAGCTACACTTGCATGTAAGGTACAGCAGAAAAATGTGGGGTTTTGCGGGGGGTGAGGGGTTGGTAATTCTCAGGTTCCTCAGAGAATTAGAGCTAGCAGGGGAAAGTAGTAAACCTCTCTTCAATGTACCAAGTTTAGGCAAAAAGGGAAATGGGACAAAAGCCTGCTCAGTGCCACTCAGTCTTGGCCATGCTCTGGATTCAGCTTGTACTTGTCCTTGCGAGTTGCTGATTTAACTTACATTCTTCCTTTTCAACATGCATACAGCAGGGTCAGCAGGCAGTGTGGGTTTTTCCCCTTCTCCCTCCAAAGTTTCCTGTTTGTGAACTTTCCACAGATGTTTTCTGTTTGCAGCAGCAATGTACCAACAACTTCTCACAAAAAAGCAAACAGCTTGCCTAATGGCAATGCAGCTCTGATGGAAGCGCTCCAGCTAGTCAAAGAGGGAGTGCGCTTATTGTAAACGTTTATTCATCAGGCAGTGGGGCTCTTTAATCCCCTACCCTGCAGAACTTGAGTGAATTCTCCACACTGGCCTCTGATCAATCTGCTGGGACTTCAAAGGCACTTGCCAGGGAGGCACTGGGCTCTGGAGGGTGGAGCCCCTTCCCAGGCCTGCCTGCCACTGTGGTATAGAGAAGTGTCCGCACACACTCACGGGCTTGGGGTACAGCCCCTGATCCAAAAAACTGAGCCAAGTTTCTCCAAGGGTCAGGAAAGAGGGGCTGCATCTCAATGGGCTGGGCCGCTTGGGGGTAGCGTTGTCACATTTGCTAAATAAAAACACAGACCATCCAGTTAAATTTGAATCTCAAATAAACAATTTTATTTTTTAGTATAAGTATGGTCTGTGCAGTATTTGAGATGTACTTACACTAAAAAGGTTTTGGTTGTTTATCAGAAATTCAAGTTTGAACTGTTGGGATATGCTTTTGGAAACTCTGAAAATGAAATATCCCTTTCCTCTCTCCTTCCTCCTGAGGGTATGCAGGTGGATGGATCCAGTAAAGTCTTTCATTGCACTTTCTGGCAGTGAATCCTCAGCACAGAGCCAGATTCTCCCAGCGCACAGGTTTCTCTGTGGGAAGGGGCGGGGACAACTTTGAAGTGGTGTTAACTCTTTCAAGCTCTCAGGATTCTACTTAGTGGAGACACCACTGGGACATAAATGCTCGGCGGGGCTAACAGCTTCATCCAAAGGCCTCCCTGAGGCAGTGTCCACATGCACCTCCAGCTTAATCACTGATCAGGTGTGAATGGTTATGCAGTTTTATGTACAAGTCAGATCAGTACTGGTGGCCAAACCTACCCTTAGTGTTTTTTTATTTCCAGCAATAATGCCTCCGTGCCTCCAATCAGCTGGGGAATGGAGATGAAAACATCCTGTTCTCCAGCCTCAGACCCATCATTTGGAGGATGCTTTTAAGTCATGTTGCATAGAACACAAGAGGATGATGAGCAGCCTGGACCCTGGTCCCCGTCAGCCCTGTGCCAGTCGGAGTGACTGTATTCTTAACTGTTATACTTAGGGTTCTCTCCAAGCTGTGTTTGAAAAGGTTCTGTGACTAAAAGCAAGCTTGAAAAGAACAGATCCGGGATGAACTTTAACTTCCCTGTCAATAGTCTGCACATTTCAACAACGCTTTTCCAAAACCCGTCATGGGCATTGGTGCCATGTTCCTCGGATTGTGTTATCGACCGCCGCATACCTGGCTTTTATTCCCAACAGACTGTTCCTAAACAGCCCACACTCCTTCCTTGCTCTACTTCTCTATTTTGTTAAACACTCCTAATCTTTTCAGACCCAATTCCAACTCGTCCTCCCCAGAGAAGTCCCTGGCTTCCTCCTGCTTCTTGCAGAAATGGAAATAAGTTCTCCTTCCCCTGCCCTCACAGAGAGCTTCGTGTTGGGCTGTGAGCACAATCTTCATTCGTTATTTGTTGATGCATCTGCTTCCCACACTCAATTTTAAGTTCTCAGAGAGTAGAGTGGCTGCTGGGCCCCTCTCCAAACCTGGAGCAGGACGTCCTGTGAGCCACTGCTTAATGACGGTCTACTTTGCCCAGACTGCTCCTTTTCCCACTCACTTGCTGAACTTCCCACCTTCAGGAACTACATTGAAAATGGTGGCTTCCATGCTGCCATCCAGACTCTGTCCTCCCTAAACAATCGTAGGCACTTTTATCATCTTATCACATTCTGTTTGTGATCATTTATTTAAGTGATGTCTCCCTTCCACACAGTGAGATCCTCGAGGGTGGAGACTATCCTCTTCATCTCTATAACAAACCCCGTGTCTCATGTGGAATTGATACCTAAGCGAGGTTTATTCAATGAAGGAAGGAAGGAAGGAGGAACTGAAGAAAAGACCAAACGAATGAAATTTCATCCACCACTGTTTCTTGTGCGCTAATAGCACAGTTAGGGAAGCTTAGATGAAGAACATAGGCTCTGGACTATGCTTAGTTTGAGCCCCACTTCTCTACTTACTGTTTAACTTATGGTAAATTATCCATTTGTACCTCACTTTTGGTAATAATTACCCCATTCTTCTTGTGGGATGCTTATAAAAATCATCTTAGATAATGAAGGAAGAGCATTTCTGTTAACAAGTTCATACCACATAAATACTATTATTATTGTTACTATATTATTATTATTACCATAGTTAGTGTAATTAAGATAGAGAAGGCCACTATCCCTCCTAAAAAAAACAATCAGTATATTGGCACCAATGTTAACCCATTTCCAGCATTTCTACAATGTATATACAGTTTGTACAGCTTGACTCATTATTCAATCTATTCATATATGAATCAAATTCCATTCTGGAACAAGAACAAGTGACCTTACACAAAGGGTATAACAACCTCCAAACCATAAACAAGTTGAAAATGTATTTTGTCTCCTCACTGTCACATCTTGTCCTAACACACATGCCCCGACTGCCCACAGGGATAGGCCTATGGAGGGGGCTCCTCCACATTCCGAGAAGCCCCAGCCCTGCTCGGGTCTGTCCAGAGGGCGTCTTAGAGTCAACATGTCACAGAGTCACATGCGTCACCCAAGGGCAGAGTTGCAAAGGATCTCACTGTCTCAGGGACAACATGTGGGGCAGTGACATTCTGGGGCTGTTGACCCTTTCTCCACTCATCTGTCTCGACTGGGGTGCATTTTACCTTTTCACAGGAGTTCTCATCTGGTGGCTGAAATGCCTAAATCCCATTGATTCTGATAATGCCCCCATGCTTTGATAGCTTTTGGATACTTTAGATACTAGTTTCTATGTAGTATTTTTTTTTATTTCACAATGTAGTGATTTTTTTTTTTAATTAGAGAATCACTGATATACAAGGTGTACTGAAAGGTTGCCATACATAAGAAAAATAAACAAACAGATATTATACAGTAGAACCTCTGTAAGTTGACCACCCAAGGGACTGTACCGAGTAGTAAGTTGATCAATGTAAGGAATTAGGCCTACTGTTCTGATATGTAAATGTGGTGCATGTCTGGTCGAGGAAAATTCGGTCAACTTGAGGAGGTGGTCAATATAGGGAGGTGGTCAACATAGTATTTCTTAGTAGCTTGGCTCCTGGGGAGTGTCTGTCTCCAGGGAAACGTGGCTGGGGAGGGAAACGCATGAGGTTTGGCTGTCAACCATTTTCAGTTCAAGGCACAGTCGTGCGTTTGTAAGGATTTGGTCTGGGGTGGGGGTGATGGAGTGGAAAAAGGCAAAAGAAGGCAGGAGAAGTCTTATAAAGACTTCTCAATCAGCCTGAGACATCTTTGTAATCCCAGAATTTGCGTGGATCTCACAAAGACACGACCATGCCATGGCCCACAAAGCCCCCCCAGCAAGCAACTGCCTGCTGCGATGACAGCAGAAGGTCTCGTTCCAGGTTCCTGCAGGAGAGAGGTAGAACTCTGGAGCAGAGAGTGGCCTTTCTTTCCTGGGAAGGAAAGATGTGGAATTTAAATTTTATATGTGTTTCATCAGAGAAAAAAATATTTAGCACATGCTAGGAAAATAGGATTAAGTACCTCTTATACATTATAATCACTGATTACGCTACCTCAAGACTCAAATAGAGGAAGGGGACTTGGGGAAGGGGAAAGAAATTGATTGTTTTTATTTTGGCATTTCACTGGCATTCAGGAAAGAGCCTGGGTGGGGCCCAACACTGTGGTTCCATTCAGCCTCACCCACTAACTTGCTGCCTCTTTAGAGAAGATCACTCTGATCGCCACTATGAACTCTAAGACCCTTCCAACTCTAAAGTTCTGTGACTTAGTGATTCTAGGTGTCTGCAGACTGGTAAGATACCATGTTGAGGTTTAAGTGCTTATTTGATCATAAGGACATCACCGCCCATTTATTCTGAAGCTGGTGATCTCCCTCGGGTGTTATATGTGTTTTAAAGCCATCACCTTTTAAATCCTTCTCTTCCAGGTGGGTTTACCATTGCCAATGAAAGATGGGTAGTGATGGGCAGAGACTGGGGTATGAGAATCTGATAATATAAACATTTTTTTTTTTTTTGAGACAGAGCTTCAAGCTGTCACCCTGGGTAGAGTGCCATGGCATCACAGCTCACAGCAACCTCCAATTCCTGGGCTCAAGCGAGTCTCTTGCCTCTGCCTCCCAAGTAGCTGGGACTATAGGTGCCCGCCACAACGCCCGGCCATTTTTTGGTTGCAGCCATCATTGTTGTTTGCAGGCCCAGGCTGGATTCGAACCCGCCAGGTCAGGTGTACGTGGCTGGCGCCATAGCCCGCTGAGCCACAGGCGCTGAGCCAGATAATATAAAAATTATCACTTGTCAAGTTAGTGAGGGTAAAACTGAAGTGGGAGATAAGATCTGAGGGAGACATGGACTTGGAGTTGAGCCAGTTTATTTATTTATTTATTTTGAGACAGAGTCTCACTTTGTGGCCCTGGCATTGAGTACTGTGGCAGCCTCAAATTCTGGGTTCAAGCCATCCTCTTGCCTCAGTCTCCTAAGCAGCTCGGACTACAGGCATCCGCCACAACACCCAGTTAGTGTTAGAGATGGGGGTCTTGCACTTGTTCAGGCTGGTCTCAAACTCCTGAGCTCAAGCAATCCAACTGCCTCGGCCTCCCAGAGTGCTGGGATTATAGGCATGAGCCACCTCGCCAAGCCCTGGCCATCTATTTTTTGAATCATTATTATGAAGGAAATTACATACAGATTGTCCCAACCTATACCAATTATCCATTGCGCTGTTGGTTCTGTGCGAAGGAACATTTTTATCTCATATTCTCAAGGTCTAGTATTAATAAGTGGCATATAATAGATGCTCATTAAAAATATACACGAGAAGAATGCCGTTATTCTTTAAATTATTGGCTATAATAAAAAACAAAAAATAAGCCCCTGTTTTCAGTTGTCCCTTAGGTGGCAATTTCAGAAAGTGTCCTTTATCCTTTAATTGCCAACTGCTGTATCTTTGCAATGCCTGGAGGTAAAGTTGTTCCTTCCTTTATGCATTCAACACATTGTATCCAGCTAGCAAGGGGGCTGCAAAAGTGAAGCCACTGCACTCAGGGAGCTGATGATCTGCTACATAATTGCAACATGTACAAGATTTGAGATTTCAGAAAACATTTGTTAAAGCCAATATTTTGTTTTATTTAGAAATATGTAATAGACTCTCTCAGATCTGATATTCATTCCCTCAAAAGGAATAAAACCCAAACTTTCTTCCCATTACTTACAATCTAACAGAAAAACATTGGCTCTCAAAAAATAAACTGAAAGCACACAGGCTGGAACATGCTGGAAAACGCAATTTCCCTTCCCATCTCCATTCCTCCTGCTCAGCTCCCTGCCCCCCATTCCTCTCCCCCAACTCAAGCCTATTTCTAACTCCCGTTTATCATAAACAGAGGGCAAATTCCAACGCAAAGTAACTGAGAAGCAAATGACAAAGTTTCCCGATGACTGAACACTAATAAGCATTGGTGATAACATTTCTTGTGATAAATATTGAAAACCCTACCTGGAGGCTGTTAGCCGGACCAAGGGCAGCTGCCTCACCTGTCCATATGATATTTTGTGCGTATTAGAAGATGCACCTTTTCCTTGAGACATTTTAACTTCACCTCCAGGAAAGTTATTGTAAGGAACACGCACGTGCATTGCCCTCTTCGTGAATGGTGGTAGGAGACTGAACACCAGCTTATAGAAGCGCCCACCGGTTCTTGAGGAAGGCGCTGGGAGCAGGATGATCTCTGAGCTGGCCTGGAGACGTTTTGCTGCCTGGAGACAAGCCTCAAGCAACTGAGAGCTCCAACGTGAAAAGATTGTTAACAAGCAGGTGTTATACTTTGAACATTTGTGGTGCAACAGGGTAGGGGTGGAGGTGGAGTCTGTGGGGAAAGAGCAGGCAGGACCATGAGGCCCACATGATACTAGTACTTGGGCCCCTCACACCTGTTGTACACTGTTTCAATAAAAGGCCATGACAGAGGTAACTCAGGAATCTCCCTGCACCTATGGGAAGCCCTCCTCTTGCAAGCATGGTACTTCTAATTCGTGTCCCGGCTGATCCACTTGCACGGTAACGGGTGCTACACTGGGCACCGACAAAGTTAATGGGTGCCACAGTGGCACCAACTAATGGTGGTTTCTAGAGCAGTGCAGTACGTTGCACGGGGTGGTCTTGCCTTCCTTTGCCAATCCCCAGACCAGGTCAGTCCCCCAGATCTGCATTCACATAGGATCCCATACTGCTGTTCATAATATGTTTATCACATTGCAACTACTCAGTTACAATTCCCCACTGGACTATCAATCCCAAGAGAGAAGGGGATAGTGTCTTTGTTTTTCACTGTTGATACAGAGTAGGTGCTCAATAAATAATTTTGAGCAAATAAATACACATGTGAATTTTATTTTATTTTATTTGGAGACAGAATCTCACTCTCAACCTAGATGCAGTACTGTGGTGTCACATCTCACAGCAACCTCAAACTCCTGGGCTTGAGCAATCCTCTTGCCTCAGCCTCCTGAGTAGCTGGGACTACAGGCATCTGCCACTATGCCTGGTTTTTTTTTTTTTTTTTTTTTTCTTCTTTTCAGTAGAGATGGGCTGTCACTCTTGCTCAGGCTGGTCTCAAACTCCTGAGCTCAAGCAGACCTGCCTCAGTCGACCGCAAGTGAATTTTAAATTCTCACTGGGAAAACCGAGATAAGGTCCTAGTGTCAAAGAGCAATTGCTCCATCTGGCAGGGTCTACTGCTTTCCAGAGGGAGAGCAGTGAAGTTTGAAAGTGACTGGGAGTGTTTCAGAGTAGGTCAGGAACCCAAAAAGGCCATTTCCTTTCCCTGAACAAACGTTTCCCTGCTTTTTGTCTGATTCTGGAGTGTAGGTCGGAATGGAGAAAGTGCTTCAGGGCATGGCTTCTGTTTTCACAGATGCTTCTTCTGCAGCCGAAACTCCCACTGACTTCCCAAGAACAGAACACGTGTGAGTGACAAACTGCTGGAATCAAAAACAGCGATTTAGTTAGAGAGTTACGTGGCCTGGAAAAAGTAGTGTCAGTCATTCTAATTTCCAAATGAGTCAAAGTAAATCGTTGCAGAGCCACAGTTGATGGAATGCATTCTGCTTTTGCTAAAACAAGAGATAGTAGATGTTTTGGTTTTAGAGGAATCCAGAATGTTATTAATCAGCTCCCCTCCACCCCTACCCCACACACCCCCCCACTGGTGTGAAAGGCCAAGAGAAAAATGTGAATTTATCTGACACCAAACCACCAAAGAAAAAGTCAGAATGGCATCCCTAGGATTTCGAATGGTTTTTGGTCATAACAGCTTCCCTGTACCGAGTCCTCATCATGTGTCAGGCATGGCACTAAATGTTGACAGGCATTAGCTCATTTTATTGTGACAACCACCTTATGTGGTGAATAAAATTTTCATTTTGCATATGGAGAAAACAAAGCAAAGACAGGTTAGGGCTAATGTTCCTCCAGCAGCACTGTGGCAAATGGTGGCAACTACGATTTGAATCTGAGCCCCAAATCTGCTGTTTCTGGAAGGCAGAGGTGACAACCCAACTGATGTTCCCGGGATGCCCTATGTACTACACATGTGGGCAAGAGCTCAGTTGTCACCACCACAGTGTCATCTATTACTGGGACAATCTAGTGACTTTAAATAATAACGATTGCTATCTGTATAATTCCTATGGTTAGCCCTATTATTGACGCAAATTTGGAAATGCCACAAAGGCCTGGATCAAGCCAGGTTTGCCAATAGAGGTGTTTGTTGCTCAGAAAGATGAACTGGAATCATCTGTGTCTGCAGGTGGAGAACAGCTGCTGAGAACTTTAAGTCTAGAGAAGTGACTTTCAGCTGGTGTGCAGTGGCACGCTGGCGTGCCGTGAGAGGATCTTAGGTGTGCTGTGAAAATTTTTAAAGATTATTAATTAAATTATTTTTGAAAGAAGTTCAAAGTACAGTAAGTATATTCTTTTTCTTTACTCTTTCTCTGATCAACATAATTTAAGTGTGTCACGGAAGTTTAACTGTAGGTTCAAGTGTGCTGTGAGATAAAAAAAGGTTGAAAAACCTGCTCTACAGGGTTTTTCATCCCCCAGGTGAGGAGCCATGAAGCCAATCACCCCGCCCATGGGCATCGGTAACTGGGCCTTTCTCGTTTTCACAAATGAAGCAGCAGCTAAGTGTCATTTGTAAAGGCTTTAACACAGGCTGGGCACCTTGCCAAGCACTTTATTGACATCAGCTGGATAAATTCTCCCAGCAGCCCTATGACATTAGGTCTCTCTCATGTCCAGTGCTCTGGGTCACCAAACCACCTTTTCACCCAGACATCTCATGGGCACCTCCTTTCCCTTTAAAGTCATCAATCTTTCTTGAAGTTCAATTGGGCCTTATAACTGAGCTCTGCAGCCGCGGTATGTGTTGCTTGGGGAATAATGTCTCTGATAGCAGGCAACATCCCTCAGTTTGGGGGTTCCTGTTACCCTAATACATGACTGCTATGTCATTTTACAGATGAGGATGAACCTGAAGGATTTGCCATGTTCACACAGCTAGTGAGTTACAGATCTTGAACTCAAAATTGGCTTTTGGCTCAAAATTGGCTACCCTCTTGCCACTTTCCCCATCACAATTTGCTGCTTCAAAAAGTAGAATCACTGCTACCACCATTCCAGTGCCACTGTCACAGCCCTCCCGCTGTCCCCAAACACCACGCAGCAGAGAATATTGCCTTTTGTTACACACAAAGGACAGAATTCTTTCTCTACCTAAAAGAACATTTCAGTCTGCGCCAACATTTGTATTGAATTAAACTATTAGGCTCTATTAGACTATCTTTGGTTAATTTCAATTACTGTATGAGAAGAATATTTTCTACATAAAAAAAGATTTTAAATTTTTGATAAAAATTGGGCTGTCATAAAATGCAGCTGGAGTTTATTTGCATAATCTCAGATTTCTCAATGTTTAGTGCGATAATTAGATACTGCTGTCACGATGACAGTTTGGAAATCTGCCAGGCATGTTTCTGCAATGCCGTTATCATCTCAGACTTTACCCTCTCTTTTGGAAGCGTCACGTTATTTTCCTTTAGTGCCAGAGTAAAAATCCTAGGGAAAAATAGAAGCATCATAAAGACTCAGAGAAGAAATCTTGCATTGAGCTTTGTTGAAACAGTACAAATATTCATCTGTCGGGAAGCATGGAGACGTTTTCCTGGAGGAGGGGTGTTGATGCACCGTCATCTTCTTCTTCAGTCTCAGCATGTCAGGCTTCAGAGGTTGGAGATCCATTTCCTCTCCCTTGTCACCACCAATTTATTTAGCAATGCTGAGAAAATTCCTCAGTTTTCTGAGATATAAATTAATGCCTTTCAGAGATGATCTTACAGATCAGACATCAGAAAACTTTCCGTAAGGGGCCAGGTAGTAAGTATATTCAGCTTTGAAGCCTGTAGGTTTTGTTGAACTATTCAGTTCTGTAGTTGTAGCATAAAAACCACCATAAGAATGAGTATGGATGTGTTCCAATAAAATTTTATTTTAAAAAGCAGGTGGCAGGCTGAATTTAGCCCATGGACCATAGTTTTTGTCCCCCTGTTATAGATGGTCATCTAATAAATAAGATCATTTATTCTGTTCTTTGTTTATTCATTTACTCATACAAGGAATATTTATTTATTTATTTGGCACACTGCGGGTAAGAGAGAATATAAGGAATATTTATCGAGGGGGGTTTTGTCAGACCTTGTTCAAGGCACTGGAGACAGAGCAGAAACCCAGATAGGTAAGGACTTTCTGGTCTTTGGAACTTCTTTTTATGACAAAAAGACAAGCAATAAATAGGTATATTTTTGAGAAAGAGTCTCAAAGTATCACCCAGGCTAGAGTATAGTAACGTCATCATAGCTCACTGCAACCTCAAACTCCTGAGTATAAGTGAACCTCCTGCCTCAGCCTCCTGAGTAGCTAGAATTGCAGGCATGAGCTACCACTCCTGGCTAATTTTTCCTTTTTTACTTTTTATAAAGATTGAGTCTTGCTATGATGTCCAGGCTGGTCTCAAACTACTGGCCTCAAGCAATCCTCCTGCCTTTTTGGCCTCCCAAAGTCCTAGGATTACAGATGTGAACCACAGTGCCCAGTCTATATTAGTCTCTTTAATCATAACACCACAAGTGGTGTCACTATACCTTTTAATATAGAAGAGGACACTGAAACTCAGCCTCAGAGAAGAATGATAATCTGTTTATAATTTGTAACTACCAATGAGAAAGCTGCGATCCAAAACTCGGCTGGGAGTCAAATCTGCTTGTCTCCAACGGCCAAGGTCTTTCACTTTCTGAGGTGGGGCGGGGCGGAGGCGATAGTCTTTGCTAAGAGAGTCCCAGGTGGTGTCCCTTCTAGTTACCAATAGATTCCAGGAATTCAGGACTGTATTCCTAAAACAGAAAGATATCTTCATTCAAGCATCATTCAGGACTGTATTCCTGAAACAGAAATATACCTTCATTCTAGCATCATTCTTTTCTCTGACAAATATTTGCTAAGCACATATTATGTTCCGGGTATTACTGACATAAGTAAGGTCCCTGACCAGTGGTATGTTGGTAAATGCTGAAAACTGGCTCCGCAATGGTGGCGGAAGCCCTGATTTGTACCATTTGCCAGTTTCTGTGGTGGAAATACTACCACTATGGCCGATTTCATGCTGTCAACTTCTCATGCACTGGCTTGCAAAACTCCTGAAAAGTCCAAGGATTAGTTTTTGCGAGTGACCGAGACCTATCCAGCTCCAGCATGCACATCTGCCACTGGCCCTCTATGCTTTACAATCTGGTGGGGATATGACAAATAAACAGATCACCTTAACACAGAATAAGAAGTGCTGTCATGGGGGATAGGGGTAATGATACCAGAATTTCGTCTTCAGTAGGTTCTTGGTCTCAGTGATTGGAAGAATGATCCACCGTCCACAGATCAGTGGTAAGACAGGATTTATTTTACAGAAAAGAATACAGAAACACCAAAGCTCCTGGCAGAGAGAAACAACCCCAGCTGGGGAAAAAAAGCTCCGGTCTCTCTCTCTCTCTCCCCTCTTCGTCCAGGGAATATACATGGTCTTCCGTAGTTACACTCGGCTTGCATGGATCCTCTGAAGTTGCATTTGGCCAGGACTCTGTACATTTGGCTTGCATGGGTCCTCTGTAGTTACATTTGGCCAGGACTCCTAACAAATGACTGGATACAGTCCCTTTGGTTTCCAGGCCTAGGAAACCTACATGAAATTGACCAGGCCTGGGAAATAGGGGTTCTCTGTTCAACTGCAAGTGCAAGGGGAGCAAGACACTAAGTGCTTGTGTCTCCCCCGCAGTGGTCTGGCTCCTCTGGCTACTGGAGCCTCCCGGGGCGCCCCCACCCTCCTCGCCAACCCGCTGGTTCCCCTGCAGGCTGCTGCCTTACCAACACCGCCAGGGCTGAGGCTGCAGGTCGGCCCCTCAGCTCCACTGAGGGGGCACCACTCGCCCTGTATCATAAGATGATCAACCAGGCTTAATGCAAAGAACAGACACTTAACTTAGACAAGGAAAGAGAAAGAAAGAAAAGAAAAGAAAAGCAATTGTTGTGTAGACTTGACACCAAAGATGTAAATATCTAGAAACATTTGTATTTTAACAGATAAAAATCTTTACTTTTTGTAGAAATACTTGTCATCTTGTTGACATACTCAAACCAGCTCTTGGCCCTAATTATTTAATTGTTTCTTAATTATTTCCTTTGTAAAAGGGAGCCCAATTTAGTAAAAATTCCAGAGTTCTAGTCTCATCCCTGCTGTTAATTGTGTTTGTGACCATGGGGAAGAGACTTGATTCTCTTTCTTTGGATGTCTACTTGACCAAAGGAACATCAAGTGTCTGCACCTTACTGCTCAGCCTCTCCAGGTTAAAAGTCATGCTGCTATAAAGCCGCTTCTCTGTTCCCTTTAGTGACGTCTTGCAGATAATGGGCACAACTGTTGAGATAGAATTCTGCCCATTTCATTGTAGGCCATTACTAGTTTTCAAACTCTAGAACCATTTAGAGAAGGCCCCCTAGAATTTAAAAGGTAGCTGGCACCAAATAAGTAAAAAACATGTATAAAATCCACAGTATTTTAAAAATCAAAATAGGACAGGAACGCCAATGCAATGGAGATGGCCTTTTGAAAATGGTCATTAGCTATAAAAACATCTAGCAAACTAAGGCAAATTCTCAGTGGACTGGAGAACTTTTCCAGTCACATCTACAGGCATCTCTGCTCAATCCTGACACTCACTTTCTTTGAAAATAAGGCAGCGGTTGGGGCCTGTTCACACATCAGCTGGAAATGTTGTTTGGGAAACGATTGTTGCCAGAACACTGATGACCAACACGTGTGGTCACCTCACACTCCCAGAGTTGTACTTGCCTTTCTGGTCTTGCCAACAACCAGGAACCATACGCATTTTCAAGTTGCGTCCCCAGATTCTCCGATCCTGTTGGCAGAGGTCTGTGGCTGACTCCAAGGCTGTATTTCTGTAGCCACCCCACTTCAGTTTGCCCTCTCTGCAGTGATCTGTGTGGGCAGGCGGCTCGGGGCTGTTCCAGCACAGAGTGCAGCCATTCCAAGTATTGCCTCACTTCATTTGTAAGTGCGGCTTCTATCCAGAAACTGGAGATGTGATTAATAACAGGACTACAGCTGCAACCTGAAAACGAACATGTGAGCTCCCTTTTTTTATTTTTTTTTTAATATGGCTATGCCAAACATATGTGTTGGGTTCATTTGTAATTCATTCTTCTAACTGTAGTTCAAAAGCAGCACCTAGAGGTGTAAAGAGGCCTTGTCTGTATCTACAAAGCACAAATCAGACAGCTCTAGAGACTCAGAATCTGCACTCCTATGGTCTACCGTGATGTGGTGAGCTAGAGAAGGAAGAAATCCTGCTTCACTATGTTCTTTGTGAACTAAAACTTCACTGCACATCTACAAAGCCCCCCAGCATCCAGGTCTCTGTGACCGATTGTAATTTCCATCAGATTATCAGTATTTGCATATCCAGCCAGATTGACCAACAGGTAACAGAAGTCACAAATTTTGTCAGAGAGACAGCAAGGCAGGCTGGATACTGTGACAAGGGGCACAGTACTGAGACTTTGCTTTGTTCCTCAAGACTGTTGCCATGTGGCAATGTGAGCCCAGTGCTACAAGATCCTTTAATTGGTCAAGAGTAGACTGAAATCTGAATTTTGAGATGCATCCCTTCAGTTTTTACAGCCTCCCCAGTATTTTAATTTTTCTTTAAGCCTGTCAACCAAACACATCTATGGGTTTGAACCTGGCACACAGACTGAGGTTTTGTGACCTCTGCTATGGACTACCTATGATAAACTGCAGTTTTAGAGATTGTTGCAGCACCTTGATAATGTTCTCCCCACTGCCATGAAAACTTCTTTGTTAAAATACAGTACAACCTCTGTAAGTTGACCATCCAAGGGACTGTAACAAGCTGGTCAATATATGGAGGTGGTCAACGTAAGGAACCAGGCTTAGAGTATTGATACATACGTGTGGTGCATGTCCCGTCTATGAGCACCAGGTCAACGTAAGGAGATGGTCAATGTAGGGAGGTGGTCAACTTTGGAGGTTCTACTGTCTATATATATATATATATATATATTTTTTGAGACAGAGCCTCAAGCTATCACCCTGGATGGAGTGCTGTGGCATCATAGCTCACAGCAACCTCCAATTCCTGGGCTCAAGTGAGTCTCTTGCCTCCGCCTCCCAAGTAGTTGGGACTACAGGCGCCCACCAGAAGAAAGAATTTTTAATAAGACATCTCGTTGAGAGAATGGAAGAAGTTGTGTCCATTCCATTCAGAGATCGATGACTTTTAAGGGACTACATGCCTTGGGGCAAATTTTGGTGTGTCTTAACTATTAAGTCTTGGGGGTAGGTTGTAGGAGGTGGTGAATCTTGGCTTCAGGTGGTCTGCCCCAAAGCCTTGAAAATCTCAGCTCCTGGCTCTACACCCATAGCTTGGTTAGGGCACCACAGACACTGAGGCTGGGGGATTCAAACCTGTTTCGGGCCTGCTAAACAACAATGACAATTGCAGCAACAACAAAAAAATAGCTGGGCGTTGTGGCGGGTGCCTATAGTCCCAGCTACTTGGGAGGCCGAGGCAAGAGAATCGCTTAAGCCGGAGAGTTTGAGGTTGCTGTGAGCTGTGACATAACAGCACTGGAGCGAGGGTGACATAATGAGCCTCTGTCACATAACAAACAAACAAAAAAAAAACTCCTTTTTCTTGCATAAAATCCACCATTTGTGGGAAGCAATACAAAAGTTTAAGTACTTAGTTAAGGAAGAAGGTTATTTAGAGTTTGTGAAAATTTGTTCTGTGGGGGCCTGTTGTGTTTGGAGAGCTTCCAGATTGCTGAACCTGTGTAGGTTCCAGGAGGGTGGCACAGGGGTGCATAGATGCTCCTGCTCCTTACTTCATACCTTTCCCTACTTGTCTTCTTCATCTGTATCCTTTGTAATTATATTGTTTTTAGTAAACTGGCAAGTGAAAATGTTTCTCTGAGCTCTGTGATCCATGAAGCAAATTAATCAAAACTGAAGAGGGGTTATAGAGGTCTAGATTTGTGACTGGTGTCCAGGGGAGGGGGAAGGCAATTTTTTGGGACTGAGCCTGCCCTCGCTTTGGGATCTGAGGCTGTTACCAGATAAATAATGTCAGAATTGAATTGGATTAGAGGACAGCCAACTTCTGTCTTCGCTTGGTGTGGGGGAAACCCTCCACACATTTAGTCATAGGCATATTGTGTTGATGATTATTTTATCAAGTGAGAGAATAAAAAAAATACCGCTCTCCCCCTTTTTTGAAGATAGTCTCATTTTATCACCCTAGATAGAGTGGCATGGAATCATAGCTCACAACTACCTCAAACTCTTGGGCTCAAGTGATCCTCCTTCCTTCAGTCTCCCAAGTTAGTAGCTGGGACTACAGGTACCTGCCATGATGCCTAGCTAGTTTTTCTATTTTTTTTTTTTTTTTTGAGACAGAGCCTCAAGCTGTCACCCTGGATAGAGTGCTATGGCATCACAGCTCACAGCAACCTCCAATTCTTGGGCTCAAGTGAGTCTCTTGCCTCTGCCTCCCAAGTAGCTGGGAGTACAGGCGCCCACCACAACGCCCGGCCATTTTTTGGTTGCAGCCATCATTGTTGTTTGGCGGGTCCGGGCTGGATTCGAACCCACCAGCTTAGGTGTACGTTGAGCCACAGGGGCCAAAGCCTAGTTTTTCTATTTTTAGTAGAGATGTGAGGCTCACTCTTGCTTAGGCTGGTCTCACCTGCCTCAGGCTCAGAGTAGGAAAAAAACAGTTTTAAGTGTGTGTTTTTCCCCTTTCAGAGCTCCCAAGATTCTTATATCTATTACTTTGTTTTAGAAGTAGACTAAATTTGGGAAATACTTACATCTGCCTACCCTACCCTCCCCACCCCAATTGGGATTTGGGCTGCCAATCTTAATTTGAATTTAAGATTTAATTGTTTATTAGAACCCTTATTTTCCCAGTTGGTATTTATTGAATACCTGTTATGTGCCAGGCACTGTTCTAGTTGGTGAAACTATAGGAATGAACAAGACAAGTGGGATCTCTGTTCTCATGGGGTTTACATTCTGGGGGATGGTAACAGGAGGAGAAACAAACAATAAACAGGTAAGTAATTAATGCAAAGGATAAGGACCAGGATAAGGAAGAAGGTAAGATCTTGGTTACTAAAATCTGCAACTGGTCCTCAGATTTCCTTTCAGCTATGTTTGTAGTCTTTACCAGGAAAACTTTTAAATATTAGGTCATTAACTATGACATGTTTGATTTTGAATCAAAAGTTCAGTTTATTATTATATCTTAAACAAAATAGCAGTACAATTAATCAAAGTATGTTCCTAAATTGTCGACACAGTTTTGCCATCTTAACTGTAACTTGTGTATGCCAGCAGCAAGGAAGCCTGGAAAGCGAGTGGCAATGAAATCATGAAAGGCATTTTCCACACTTTGTAGAGATTTGAATATTTTTCCTTGCAAGAAGTGGTCCAAAGCCTGGAAGAAGCGGTAGTAAGTTGATCCAAGGTTTGGTAAATATTGTGGATGCCAGTTTCCAAGCCCAGCTTCTGAACTTTGTGCAACACTGTTTGTGGGACACGTGGTTGAGCATCCTCTTGTAAGAGAATTGGCCTGTCTCTGTTGACCAATCTTGGCTGCTTAGTCACAAGCATCCTTAACATTTCATCCTATTGGTCACAGTAGACATCTGCTGTAATGGAGCAACCAGGTTTCATGAAGCTATAACGGATAATACCAGAGCTGGACCACCAAACAGACACTATTAGGTTTTTTTGTTTTTTTGTTTTTTTTTGGATGAATATTTGCTTTCGGACTGTGTTTCAGTACTTTTTCTTTGACCATTGTGCCGAACAATTCCAGTTATCAAAAAGAATCCATTTTTCATTACAAGTAACAATATGGTGTAGAAATGGTTCACCTTTCTGTTGTGACAGCAAAGAACGGCAAGCTTTGAGACAATTTCTCTTCTGACTTTCATTTAATTCATGTAGAACTCATCTATCCAGCTTCTTTACCTTGCCAATTTGTTTCAAATGGTGCAATATTGGAATAGTAACGTCAAAAATTGCTGCTTATTCCCCAGTAGGTTAAGATGGATTTGCTTCCACTACAGCTTTTGGCTCATCATTATCCACCCTGGTCTCAGGTCTCTCATGTGGCTCACTTTCAAGATTAAAATCACCAGAACAGAACTTCTCAAACAAACCATGTACTGTGCATTCATTAACCATGTCCTTCCCAAACACTTCATTGATACTTCAAGCTGGGCACACTGCATTGGTTCCACAACAGAACTCTTATTTGAAAACAACGTGAATTTTGGACTTACCTGTGATTTCACAAAAATTGCTCTAAAAAATAATTTCAAAGATAATCATAAGCCAAAACGTACATTTAAATGACTTATTGTACCTTCACAATAAAAATAAAATAAGAATTGTCAAAGTGTAATGTCAGAGTTAGTAATTGTCAACTCAGTACTTAAGGAAATTGGACATTTCTTACTGCCCAAAAGAAATGAACAGTATCATCTTAGCTTGTCCTTTTGTACCCTTTGCTAGAGGTTTCCTACTCAGTGAAGCTAAGTAGCAAAAGTAGGAAGGAATTTAGAGAAGAAGCAAGGCATCTGGAAAATTATTTCTCAGATAGTTTGGCTTTTTAATGAAGCTGGGAGTTTGTGGAGTTTACATAGACTTGAGTTTGGATCTATATTTCCCAAGTACTGCGTATGTTCTGAATTTTAAAAAACCAAAACCCTACTGTTTACTGAGAAAGGAAAAAGGGGAAAAATAATTTTATCAATCCTTGTGAAATTTGCAGTTTTATTCTGAAGTTTCTCATGTCTCCAGAAAAAACTCATCAATGTCACCTTCTAAAGAACTCTTCTAAAGAATTTGTGACTTAGCTTCATAATTGATGTCTAAGACTGTAGTGCCATGTTTCTTTGGTACTTAAGAATTTGGAGTGTGACCTATGACTCATCAGTTGACGTTAGTTGTAGTGTAATTTTAGAAACGAAGAATGCCATAATAGATTTCCCTTAAACAGCAGTAGTGGAAGTAAATGCAAGAAAACACAAATTTGTCAATGTGTATGCTGGTATGACTACAGCTGTATGTTAAATTGATCCTCAGAAATGTGTTACAGCACTGGACATTTCAGTGAGTTGAATAGAATCTATATGAACTATGTATCTTGCAAAAAGATTCTTTTTTTTTGAGACAGAGCCTCAAGCTGTCGCCCTGGGTAGAGCACTGTGGCATCACAGCTCACAGCAACCTCCAATTCCTGGGCTCAAGCGAGTCTCTTGCCTCCGCCTCCCAAGTAGCTGTGACTACAGGCACCCGCCACAATGCCCGGCCATTTTTTGGTTGCAGCCGTCATTGTTGTTTGGCGGGCCCGGGCTGGATTCAAACCGGTCAGCTCAGGTGTACCTGGCTGGCGCCTTAGCCCGTTGAGCCACAGGCGCCAAGCCGCAAAAAGATTCTTAAATGTAGCAAAATTGCATTTCTCCCATTTTTCTGGTGGGAATTTATTTTGCAGATAAATATATTTATTTTAGTTTGTGTTTTACTTATTTTTAAAACACAGAATTGAAGCAGTGAAGAAAAAGCATTGTCTTGAGCATATGACTTCATTTTTAATGCTTTGTAAAATTGTTCTTATTTATGATGTAGATATCTTATTTATGTGCTTTGCTTTTTTTTTTTATTTTAATTAATTTTTTTTTTTTTTTTTGAGACAGAGCCTCAAGCCGTCACCTTGGATAGAGTGCGTGGCATACAGCTCACAGCAACCTCTAATTCCTGGGTTCAAGAGAGTCTCCTGCCTCAGCCTCCCAAGTAGCTGGGACTACAGGCGCCCGCCACAACGCCTGGCCATTTTTTGTTTGCAGCCGTCATTGTTTGGCGGGCCCAGGCTGGATTCGAACCCACCAGCTCAGGTGTACATGACTGGCGCCTTAGCCTGTTGAGCCACAGGCGCCGAGCCTTTGCTTTTTATTTTTAATCATGAACCAAACTTGGCTTTTTTCTACTTCCTACTTTTCTTTATTTCCTTTCATGTATGCTTCTTTGCTCCTGCCCAAATATAGTTCCAGACACATATATCTGTGCAAATAGATACTTCATGAAAAATAAGTCTCATGAGCCCTTTCTCAGCCACCCAGTTCTCTTAGAGTTGACTGTTAGTTTTTTTGTGTATCCTTCTAGCATGTTTTTGTGTATAAACTTGTGTATATGTATATAGAGAGATATTTTTAAACCCATGCTATTCTGTACCTTGGTTAAAATTAGCACAAAATTTGTTTTGGCAGTCTTTTTGAAATTTAACTTGGTCACCTTTTAATTTGTTTGCTGATCTCATCTGAATTATTTTACCGTAAAAAAAAAATCTCTTGAAGGACATGTAGACATGTCCATGCAGATGTTTTCTCTGATGGATATGATAAAAACTATAAATCATAACCCTGTCACGTATTCCTTTTTAAAAGGAATGCTGGACACAGTAAAAATTTGTCATCTTCGTGATAACCTAAAAGAAAATGGGTAGTTTTTTAAAAGGAAATGGGGTATCTAAATTGCTTTCATCTAGCAAATATAGTGTAACTGTGGAATAATACCAGTTTGGTAGTTTTGCTAAAAAGCTTGAAAAGCTTTGCTGTTAGGGAATACTGCATTATAAATTGTGCTGAATTAAAAATTACTTGTTTAACACATCTGCTTGCTAATTGGAAATGCCTTGGCGCATTGTTCAATGTTCATCAGTTCTGAAGGTTGTACCTTTACAGTATTAATGTTTGCAGTGGGCACTCCTAAAATATTTTTTCATTTTGAGAAGTGTAGAATGCGTTCATTTTGTTCTTGGGGAGATATGATAGAATATGATGTTAGATCTAGAGAGGAAAAAAGATAAATTGTTTTGTTTTCATTCATTTATGAGTACTATCCTAGGTGTTATTATTTTCGGTGTTATATTGCTTTCCTTTCGGTTGCAAAGTATAAGTGGACAGAACTGTGCAGCTGCCAATATTAATCATTATAATAACTACCGTTCTCATGACTGATCTGTTTGGCTGTCACTCAGCTAGCAGCTTTAAATCTCATTTAGCAGTTGTCACAGTAGCCCAGTGATGTCAGTCAGTGCTCTGTACTTAAGGACTGCGGTTCAGAAAGTTGCACAGGTAATATACAATTTGAACAAGGTAAAGTGGTTACCTGTGATTGGAAACCAGACCTATTTGATCTAAAAGCCATCTTACTCTTTACTGTACCAGGCTATCTTACTCTTTACTGCACTTTTTCTATAAGAAAAAGTTAAAGTTGTGACAGAATCACAGTTGGTTTCTTTCTTCTTGCTGAAAAGGATTTTAAAGATCATTTTAGTTTAAACCATATAGCTGGCCAATGAAGACATAGCTTCCAAGGCCATAGTCATGTTCTTAGGCTCATAATGGGGTGCTTTGTCAAAAGAAACTTAATGGATTGTTTTGCTAAAATGCGTTTGAATGATTTTATAGAAACTATAGTTTAAAATATAAAGCCTGAAAAGGAAAATCTGGTTGTTTGCCACCTCTCTGCCTGCTTGTGTGCTACCCGTCCATCTAACTATCTCTCCATGAGATCTAGAGAAAAGAGTAGTTATATTCTTCGTATACTGCAGCAGCTTCTTAGATGTTAATTTTGGTAATGGTCTTAGAGTTTAAGCGGTAGAATGTTTGGAAGCAAAGAGACTTAAAGAATAATTGGTTGCTGGAAAGATTGAGACCTGAAAAAAGTATATATATCTTCTGTAATGGGCTTTCAGCAAGAACTCTGATTTTAGTTTGTCAGACCCTTCTTGTAAAATGATAACTTGGCATAGTTCTGTGTACTTATTTTGTGTGTTGTTTTCAGAAAAGGAAGTGTTTTTTGTTTACCAAAATTTGATAGAAAATGGCAATTTAGGAGCAAGCATAAGAAAAGGGATTGTAACAAAAAAAGACTAACAGCTTAGAAGTTGTATCAACCCTTTTGAGCCATAGAGTTCTTCCTTTCTTTTTTTTTGTTTTTTTTAATTTAAATTTGTGCATTAGCATGTTTTCATTTTTTATATTATAAAAATAATTAAATGGTCGGGCACTTGATGATAGCTATTCATAAAAAATCTGGAACATAGATAAGCATGAATAAGAAAAACAGATGTAATCTCTTCTACAAAATTCACATCATATCTCTGTCCATAGTTCTTGCTCCCATTCCTAAATGTTAGACCATCTTTGTAATATACAAAGCTGTATATGATGCTCTTTGTAGTGTCAGAGGACTTCCACTAATCCATCCTTACCTTCTTATTTCTTATTCTCTACTTTTTGTTTCCTCAAAGGTGCCTCAGCCTGTACAGTAAAACTGTCACTTAAAGGGATACTCATCATTCCTTTTCAGCACTATTACATGCACATCTTTTGTAGTCATTGTGAATCAAAAGCATTACCTTGAGTATGAAGTATAAGAGACCACAGTTGAGAAAACAGTTCTTTTTAGAGAATGTGTATGTTTAGTTTGTGATGGCCCCATAAGGGTGCTCATTAGCCAAGGAGCATTTGCACCATGTATACTCTTGGCTTTGCCCACATCTGCTGGGTTGCCTGCTCTCTCATCGGAATGCGTGCTGTAGCATAGCATGTGTTAACTGTGTACTGTGGGTTTTTTTTTGAAACACAGCCTCAAACTGTTGCCCTGAGTAGAGTGCAGTGGCATCACAGCTCACAGCAACTTCCAACTCCTGGGCTCAAGTGATTCTCCTGCCTCTGCCTCCCAAGTAGCTTGGACTACAGGCGCCCACCACAACGCCTGGCTATTTTTTGGTTGCAGCCGTCATTGTTGCTTGGTGGGCCTGGGCTGGATTTGAACCCACCAGCTCACGTGTATGTGGCTGGCGCCTTAGCCGCTTGAGCCACAGGCGCCAAGCCTCTGTATTGTGTTTTTTTTTAAAAAGATATGTATATATATTTTCATGGGAGTTAAGGAAAACATTTTAGAAAACATAATAACACATCAGTGTTTTACAGAATGGTAGGTACTAATGAGAAATGTATGTTAAAATTCCAGTTGGATTATGTATTTTTTGGTGAGGGATACATTAATTATAGTTATTTTACTGAATTAAAGTTTATTTATCATTGTAAGGTGTAGTGACTTTAAGCTAGTTAGGAAGCATTTCTTAAAATTTTGTGCCTCATCGTTGGCATTCGTGTAGAAGAAAAACCAATAGTTATGTAGGCACTGGCTACTCTTGGCAGGTAAGGGACAGTACATAAAAAGAGGAATCTGCCCACGAAGCTATTTACCTATTCAAGCACTGCTAGTGGGTTTTGTAAGCTGCTATTGTTAGTATTTCTTTGTCATCAGCAGATGGCAGTTTACTAATTTGGACAATCACCTGCTGAGTTTTGTAATAGCATAGATTACATAAACATATGCTACTGAAAATGGTCATAATATATCCAAGAGTGATTTGCTCTTGTTTGTAGGACAGTTGTGCTGCTTTTACAAGCTAATTGAGAGTATGCAATAGTACCAAGGTATATTTCTGTTTTTAGTTTTTATTTATTTATTTTTTTTTAGAGACAGGGTCTTGCTCTTATCTTCCAGGCTAGTGAAATCATAGTTCACTATAGCCTTGAACTCCTGGGCTCAAGAGATCCTCCTGGCTTAGCTTCCTGAGTAACTAGGATTGCAGGAACACCCCATCATGCCTGGCTTATTTTTTTTTTTTTTAAATCTAAAATTTCTTTGCTTAGCTTCTTCTTGGAGGATCTATCCAACACCGCTAAAGGGGTGTTAAAATCTCTGACTACTATGAAGCCATGTTTTCGTATGAGTATGCAGGTTCTTTCTTTCTTTATTTTTTTTAGAAACAGGGTCTCACTATATTGCCCAGGCTGGTCTCAACCTCCTGGCTTCAAACCCCTCTCCCCCCATACCTCATCCTTGACTTTCCAAAGCACTGGGATTATAAGCATGAGCCACTGTGCCCAGCTGTTTTTATTTTAAGAGGTGGCATCAAGTGCTATTCTTGTTCCCCAAGAACTTACTTAAAAGACATTAACTATAATCCTAAGGCTAAATTATGTTGCAAAAGATGACAAAATTATTTCAGTGTAGAAAACAGAAGTTAGATTTTATAGAAAGACTGACAGTGTTCTGTTTAACAAATGTTCGTAGTATTGATCCAAATTAAGGCTTATGTGAGCTGTAAATTGTTGATATTACTAAGTAGTAAGAGATGAACAGAAAAAATGAAATTGTGGCACCAGTTCCCTAAGTAACATTGCTAATATTTGATGCATAATTATTTCATGAGACACTGAGTGAAAGTTCAGTTTCAATCGTGTGACTTCTAAAAAGTGAAAAAATATTTACATAAAATTGTAGATAAAAATCGATATTATAATATTGCCCTATATTTTGTATATGTCTCAGTTATTTTTATTTTCAAAAGGGATTTTCTATTTTATTAGATTTAAAAGACAACAAAACCAGTAGGAATTAGAGGGAAAAGTGAAGAAGGAAATGAAGAAAAGGCTTGGGTAAAGTGTCCCAGTTATTCTTGTGCCATATAAATCCTCTTACAAATAGATTCGATTCAAAAGTAAATAAAATGTTATTTAATCGCATGTAGAAAATGGCCAAAATTAAAAAGACTGACCACATCAAATGTTGATAAAGGATATGTAGCAACCAGAACTTATACATTCTTGGTAGGAACATCCGATGGTACAACTACTTTGGAAAAGGTCCAGTGGTTGCTTATAAAACTAACCTTATACCTACACTGTGACTCAACCTTTCTGCTCTTTGGTATTTATCCAAGAGAAATGAAAACACAAGTTCATAGAAGCTCTTGTTCGTAATCACCAAAAACTAGAAGCCCACTTGTCCTTCAATAAAGAGCTTGATACATTGGGATACTACTGAACAATGGAAAAGAGACTAGTAGTACAAGTGTAGGCCACAATGTGGATGAATCTCAGAAACATGCTGAGTAAAAGAGGCCTTAACCAAAAATGTATGTATTCTTATGTTCCCATTTAGATGATACTTAGGAATAGGCAAAACTAATTTGTGATGGAAGAAAGATCATATGAGGGTGGAGATTGACTGAGAAGGGCATGAGAGAACTGAGGTGATGATTCTGTTCCATATCGCAATAGTGATTTGTGTCACGTAGGTGTGTGCATTTGTCAAAAACTCAATGAATGTACACTTCGGGGTGGGTTTTTGTATTTAAATTTTACCTCTAAGGAAAAAACAAATATGGAACTTCAAATGATATGCAGGCTGTTATATTCAGAGACAGATGTACTGACTTTTCCAATTTACTTTGAGGTTCATGAAAAGATAAAACAGAGAAGGAAGGGGAAATATGTGATTAGGTATAATAAAATGTTAATGGTAGACTTTTATAGATGTTTACTGTGTGAATGCTGAACTTTTCTGTGTGTTTGAAAGTTTTTATAGTTAACAGAATATCAGTTCATAAATGGAACTTTTAACTGTTCATGCATGGTGTATTATTATTTTATACACTTTATTTTGTTTCTCTGTGTTTCACTGATACTTATTCTGATTTTGTATATGAACCGTGGCTGTGTGAGAATTTTTGAGAATTTATTTGTATTAATTATAGTAAATCATCGTCTTTTTTGAGTATAGTACAAAGAAGTATCATTCTAGCTTATTAGTGTAAGTGTCTATCTTTGGGTCTGTCATCACAGATTTCCTCTGCAATTGCTTCAGATAAAGTGTCATAAGTCATGTGGCTTCTCTGGGAGTTCTTCGCATGTTGCTTATATAATGCCTTTTTGTTTTTCTTTAATGATAGGGAAGAGAGAAGGAACAGTAAAAAATTCCCAATTTTACGTAGTACTGAACATGGACTTTGGGATTAGGTGTAACAGAGTTTGAATCCCATCTCAGTCACTTGCCAGTTTTGTTTTGAACCTCATCTTTAAAATGGTGATGCTTTGTTAGAGTGACCAAAAAAATAAATAAATAAAGCAAAATGGTGATGGTAACTTTTTTTTTTTCGTGGTGCCTAGCATCCATTACCTTCTGGCTACAGCCCGATTTGCTTTTTGGGGTGCCTCTTTCTTTAGTCTGTGTGCTCCTGGGGAAATTGATTCAATGCCTTGTTTCAGAAGTAAAACCCAGGACTGGGTGTCCCTGGTTATAGTGATTGTTTTAGGATAGGTACATGACCCAAGCCAACCCATCAGAGATAGAAAGACATAATTCTGGGGCTTTTGTTCCACAATATCGTGGAAGCTAAACAAGGGCTATGACTTTATGGCCCTAAAACTGCTGGTGACTGGGTGCCATGTGAAGCCAGAGAATGAACTGAATTCAGAGGAACTAGAGTTAGAAGAAAGTCCGAGTCAGTTACTTTTTTTTTACTTAAGACAGCTTCAGTCAGGTTTTCTACCACTTGAGGCTGAAAGAATCCTGCACATAGTTATTCACTACATAAGTTATCTATTAGTAGTTTTCTTAATGGCTTCTTTAGGTGCTGAGTAATTCCATAGTTATGCTTATACATAGTATGTTTCTACACCACATACACTTTGCTTGTGTAGAGGTTGATCTACTGGTTAGATTTTAAGTTCTTTGATGAAAGGATTAGTTTATTCCTGTTATACATGCTTTTCATCCTCATTACATTATCTATATCTGTGCTATCCAGTACAGTAGGCCCTAATCTTATGTTGTTGAACATTTGAAACATGGCTAATCCCAATTGAGATATAAGCATAAAACATATACTGAATTTCAAAGACCTAGTATGAAAAAAGAATGTAAGATATCTGAATAATGTTGATTCATGTTCAGATGATGACAATTTTGGATATATCAGAGTAAATAAAAATTTGTTAATATAATGTTTCTTTTTTCTTAATGTAGCTACTGGAACATGTAAATTATATGTGCTTCATAATATTTCTATTTGTGTCATTTGTTAATTAATGTCTTTGTACTGTGCTAAGCTCTATGAGCTCTTCAAAGTAACTTTATCCTCTTGCACAGTGTCTGGCATGCAGCATATAATCAACAGATAGTTGTTGCATGAGTTGTGAATTCTGTGGTGCTTATTTTTTGTACCTGTTAAGGGCCGTGCTAGTTAACTGATATGGGAAAACAAGATAAAGTGTTTTTTAAAAACTCATTATGTTTTTCTCTTAGGTTTTCATCGAGCCTGTTACCATAGAAACAACCACCAAAAGATTGTCAGGGATGCTGAATATTTTAGGGGGAGATCTTTGCTGCCTTTGTTAACCAAGACCCACAAGCTTAAACATTTAGATATGTTTATTGAGTTTTAGATCCTAAGTGTAAAAATTGAATCTGAGGGAAAGTTACTAAATAGTCACTTTATTCCTATACTCTTTTGAAGTTCTTTCTTTCTGTTATAATAGTTTGCAGGAAAGCAAAAGAGTTTCAAAGTATAGGTGCTCTCTGTTTCTACCAGATATCTTTGTTGTTATTTTTGTTTATATTGTCTATTACTAACTTATTTTTTTTGCCTAACCACTGCTTTTTAAATATAGATTGCTAATGGACCTTTACCTTGTTAGGACATAAATTATATTGTTTGTAACATAATTGAACAGTTTATCTTTTAGTAGAATCCTAAGTTTAGATTGCTTTGAGGATGCTAGTAGGTAGGGACAGAGGCAGTTATATCCAAGATTATTTCTATAACCCAGAGCCAGCCAGGCTCACACCTGTAACCCTAGCACTCTGGGAGGTCAAGGCAGTTGGATCACATGAGCTTAGGAGTTCCAGACCAGCCTAAACAAGAGAGAGACCCTGTCTCTATTAAAAATATTAAAAAAGAAAAAACTAGCAAGGCATTATGGCAGGCGCCTGTAGTCCCAGCTACTTGGGAGGCTGAAGCAAGAGGATCTCTTGAGCCCAAGAGTTTGAGGTTGCTGTGAGCTATGATGTCACGAGCTATGATGTCACAGCACTCTACCCAGGGTGACAGAGTGAGACTCTGTCTCAAAAAACAAAACAAAACAAAAACATGTTTATATACACATACATATATGCCATATATATAAAACCCAGAGCCAATGGCAAGAAAAAACAAGTAAGATTCTAAATCTTTAGGCTTTCTATGACAGTGTTGTTCCAGTGAGGAAACATAAAGTCTCCTTTTGATATCTGTTTCTTAAAACCCTAGGAGAAAAGCTTTAAATCTGGTTAAACATGAAGGTCGCATTCAGAGCTTTGTAAAATTTTGTGCCCCATGACAGATACAAGTGAATGTTTTCTAAGAAGCTTTGAGAAAGATTGATGGGCAGTTCAAAATTCGAGGTACTGTTCAAGTTTTATGTTTATTCAGATTGATCTAGGTATCTGAACATAGAAGCACAAAATTATTTGAACTTTATAGATGTAGAAAGTAATGCCAATTTTGTTTTTTTTTTTTTTTTTTTTTTTTTGAGACAGAGCCTCAAGCTGTCACCCTGGATAGAGTGCTGTGGCATCACAGCTCACAGCAACCTCCAACTCCTGGGCTCAAGCGAGTCTCTTGCCTCCGCCTCCCAAGTAGCTGGGAC
>CAUYRH010015722.1:0-42582 GCA_963574655.1 Perodicticus potto | reverse complement strand
TGCCCGCCACAACGCCTGGCCATTTTTTTTTTTTTTTTTGGTTGCAGCCGTCATTGTTGTTTGGCGGGCCCGGGCTGGATTTGAACCCGCCAGCTCAGGGGTACGTGGCTGGAGCCTTAGCCCGTTGAGCTACAGGCGCCGAGCCTCCCCTAGTTGTTTTTTAAAAGTAAAAATACAGAAAAGAAAAATTATCACAAAATAATATCATCATCCAGAGAAAAATTCAGTTACTGTGTTGCTGTTTTTATTTCCCTTTGGTTGATAACAAGCTGTAATACAAAATTTCTTCTCACATTTCCTTAGTTACCATATTTGCTGTGTTTGTAAGAATTCTTCATAGACATAATTTTAATGTCTATGTAATAATCCATTAAATAGTTGCTGTTGCTAAATTTGAATATGACTACATATGGTATTCTGGCAATTTATTTAAAACAAAATAACAAATCCACACCAGAAACCCTCACTCAAGATAAGCTGGATCTTCGTTTTTGTTTTTTTTTTTTCACTTTTTTTCTCAGTCTAGCTCTTTCTCATTCCAGTTGATCCTTGTCCTTCCAAACTTTTCCCAGGCAAATTACTTGTAGGAAAGAAAGCTTCACACAGAATAAACAGATCGTGGGAAATCTTCACCAAGCATGGTTTAACTGGGTGGTGTGACTTGAAAACGTTAAAGCAGGATTTTTTGTACTAATGTATGGATACATGGCTCATTAAATTAAGGACTGAATTTGGGACATGTATAAAAATGTATGAAAAATTTTTAGCTCAGATTTGGACCAAAATAATTCAGGGAAATTAATTTCATGTGTTAAAGGTATAAAAGCCAAGACCTCTTCCCCAACCCTGAATCACTGACTTCCTGTATAATTATGTAAGGACTGTTTCCAAGCAGAAGGTGATAGATTAGTAATAAGGAAAGCAAAGAATCGCAACACCAAAACATACCAGATGCACTCTATTCTAATGATCCTTAAGATAAGTATTTCACAACGAAGGGTTCCACTAAGAAAGGAGACATGACTTACACAGCATGAGGAAATTTTAGAGTGGTAAGAGACAAAGAGATAATCTACTCCAGATCCCGAACTTTATAACTGGGAAACTGAGGTCCAGAGAGTTTGTCTCCTCACTGATCCACCTGTCTAACAAACATTTACATTACAGTAGAGCTGGAATTGGCATCCATATTTCCTTATCCTCGGGCCAGAGCTCTTTCCAGTACACTAAACTCCTTTGCCTCCCTTGAAGAAAGAAAAGACATCATTTTCCTTCTCGTTGCTAAGCCATGGTTTCATAATTTTATTTTCAGAAAGAAAATGGGAAATGTTATGTAGGAAATACTTTCCTTGCTAAAAGCAATAAGGGCATTATTTGGTGAAAAAGAAAACTTGAAATATAACACATGTGTCAAATTATATCAGTTGCTATAAAATAATCACCAGAGTTTTATAAAACATAAATATGCTACTCTTCCTTTCAGAGACAGTTTAGGAGTCTAATGTACTTTCACTTCATCTAGGGACTTTTTTTTTCTGTTTTAAGAGAACATGAGATTTTCTACAAAATTTTTAGGTAAGAGAATAAGATTTTTAGTTTTACTTATCTAGGAAAGAAAGTAATAAAAAAGGAACATTCTAGTAAGATACATTTACTTGTAACTCATTTATCTTGCTACACGTGGTAAAATGAGAGCTGTGATAAATAAAAAGAGAGCATCTGAGCAACAGCTAATAACGGGACTTTGAAGAGGAGCAGTAAATTTTTTAAATGAGAAAAAAAATTTCTCATATACCTTTGCAATCAAGGATTTGTCAAATGCAGCTCTATCTAATAGTTGCTGTAACAATAACCCTCGTCTAATGAACACCTAAAAAAGGGAGAAAATCATTACACATTTTATTCTTACAATAAAGTTTAATATTCAAAATTAGAACATTTCAAGATCAATAGTTTAAAAAGCATTAAAACAGAACACATCTGTAAATTAAACACATTTGTAATGGGTATGATTAAGCCAGGGTTATTACTGAGTATTTACCGCAGCATTCCCAGTGTTGTGTGTATTTCTGGTGTGAGGCTTGTTTGGGCAGAGGCTCATGAATGTTTTCCCTTCTGGTCTTCAGAAGACACTAGTTTACAAAGAGTGCTCAGGGTCTGAGTGGTTAATTAACTAGTACCTTTTCGGGGGAAAAAAGGGATGTAAGAAAAATCAGGAAGTAGATGTGTGTTCTCTAGGTGTGCAATAATGTCAGAAGGTTAATAAAATGTTTCTCCACTTAGATGGGCTATTTTCTTAGGCAAAACTCACAGTCCATATTCAATGGCAGGTGGGAAACATTTATAAAATTTGACACCCTTTTCTACCTTGCTTGTCAACAATGAATGGTGGATAATGCTCCTGCAGATGCCGAAAGAATTTTTCATCCTGGGGCCTACCTACAAAGTTTTTGAAAGGGTGTTTAATCTGACCTGAGTTGGCTTCAACATATCCCTATGGAAATGCTAAGTTGGAAAGGCTGAGCCTGATTCATGAGGATGCTGTGAAGTAGAATGTGGACAGGAATTAGCCAAAAAGATACCCTTGCTCTTTTGCTACTCAAAATATCACTTCAGGTGAAAAGCAGAAGGTCCTATTGAAGAACTATTGAGGTCACAACACTGCCTAGATGGCCAGGTGCTGAGCTGGCATGGCCGGACATCTGGGTTCTAGTTTTGGCTCTATCCAGAGCCAGCTATGGAATATGGCACATGTTATTAATGCCTATCCCCCAGGTTTTATTAGTATTAACTCAACCAGTGAGATGAAGCATGTTTCTAATTACCCCCCTTGCTCAAATATATAATAAATAGCCAGTTATTAGAAGTAACACCTAGCTAAAGCTGTGCTTGTTGTGTTTTCCAAAGTAGCTCGAAGTCTTTGAGGGAAAGGAGACAGGTTCTCTGTTTCCCAAGATGATGACGGTCTGCACACGCAAGTGTGAGGGAAGCACCAAGATCGGACGCATCGCCTCTTCCTCACTGAGGGATGGTAGGTTTTGAATCACGTAAGCCCAGCAGTAGGGAAATCCCTGATGGATAAGTGAATGGGCTAAACCACAAATAATACACATTGACAGGAGATAAACACATAGAAGAAAGTCTCCATCACCAGTAATAAAAGACAGACAACCTAAAGCCAGCTGTTTTCCACACACAGTTTTCAGGCTGAGTGCCAACAAGGAGGAAGTAAAGTCAGCGCTCTCCCACGTGGCCAGCCCCACCAAAGTCAATACAGCCTTCCTGAAGGCTGACTTTACAATATATATCAAGAGCATCATATTATCAAACGCTTCGACCTAGTACTTCGGTGTCTGTGAATCTGTCCTAAAGAAGTGTTCCAAAAATGGGGAGTCTCAAGGCAAAAGGTATCATTGCAAAATTATTTTTTGAATTGAAAATGAGAACAATCTTAATTGTCAGCAATCACGGACAGAATATTGTGCCGTCAGTAAAGATTGTGGTGAAAAATTATAGTGATATTGAAAGTTTTTATGCTACAATGTTAAAAAAGATAGAAAATTGTATTTACACAATGGTTATGATATAGAAATGTATACACAATAATGGTGGCTAAATAGTCTACTAAGAGTTCGGTGAGATAGGTGGTAGTGTTATACTCATTTTGCAGATGAGAAAGCTGAGGTTCAGAGAGGTTACATTCATTATACAATGTCACACAGTGATTTCAGAACCAGGCTCTTGACCATAACAGCCATAATGCGTTTTTTTTTAAAGATAAAAGGTCAATGCATCGTGGGTAAAAATTTAATTTAGACAGGAAGAATTGTTTTAATCATCTATTGCACAGTTTCGTGACCATAATTAATATATTATACATAGTATTTCAAAACTGCTAAATTAGTAGATTTTAAACATTCTTTCTACAAAAGATAACTATGATGTGGCAAATATGTGAATTAGCTTGATATAGTCTTTCTACAATATATACATATATCAAAATATCACTTTGTACCCCCTGCATACATATCTATAATTATCATTTGCCGATTAAATTTTTTTTAAGAATATATTTAAAAAAATAAGTAGAATGTTTTTAAAAGATCTTATACCAAAATCCAAACAGTGGTAGGAATCATGGGTTGGGGGGGGGGAAGACAGCAGGAACGCTACCTGTAAGGGGAAAGAATGCATATAAAAGCTTCTTTTCTAGTATTTTCTTCAGGCATGATAGTGCCTCCATGGGGCAGTTTGTTTATTTATTTGAGACAGTCTCATTATGTTGCCCTTGGTACAGTGCTGTGGTGTCACAGCTCACCACAACCTCAAACTCTTGGGTTTAAGAGATTCTCTTGTCTCAGCCTCTCAAGTAGCTAGGACTACAGGTGCCTGCCACAAAGCCTGGCTATTTTTTTGGTTTTGTTGTAGTTGTCATTGTTGTTTAGCAGGCCCATGCTGGATTTGAACCTACCAGCCCTGGTGTATGTGGCCAGTGCCTTAACCACTGAGCTATAGATGCCGAGCCAACTGTGGGGCAGTTTACTAATGCATGCACTTGCCCTATGGTCAGGAAGTCTCTCAGCAACAATCATAATGGGCTGACTCCCATTGGTGAATCATCTATTCTCTTTTTGGCCAGTAAGTGTCCTCAAGGTTAGCAATCAGAAGGAGATTTATTCTGGTCAAAGAACACCTACATATGAGCATTGTGACTCAGATTTCCAGATGAAAATAGATAACATTAAGGCCAAGCAAGTTTCTGGTGGCTTTAGCCAAATCCAGCTATGGGGAGGCTGTTGGTCCCAGGGGTAGGTGTGTGTCCTGGCACTGAGCTTCCTCACACTTTCTGATTTACTTAGGAATCAACCCCAGTTTTTCCTTCATTCACCTCTTCTCTGAAATTATTCAGTTTATGAAACTCCGTTCAAGACTGGTTGTTACTAGAGAAGAGTTATTTAGCTTAATGTGGTCAAAAGTTGATGCTCTAAGATCAGTAGGAGGCCACAAGAGACAAGAAAAAAAAAAACAACTATAAATTAATCTGCATGAGAATTCAGAAAGTTATACCAACTTGATTTGGGTTTTCTTCTGTAATAGCTACTAGTGGGGAGTAGTAAATGAGAAATTAAGCACCAAATGTCTATATGTTAGCAATTAAACACAAGGGCAGATTTGTACATGTTAGTTTAGAACTTTGTGTTTGTAGAATAATAAGTAGGTAAATGGGTATTCCCTTTTAAAATTTGTAACATTAAGACATATGTGTGCTTTTCATTTAAACTCGCTTCCCCCCAAATAATGATTTTTTAAAAATTAAAACCCTGATAGTACAGAAGAAAGTTTAATAACTTTTAAAATGCAGATGGAATGGCTATTTTTAAATAATTTTGTTAATTTTTATTTATTTTTCTCCATTTTTATCCTTACTTACCACTGCTTAAAGACAAATTAACTCAAAGTTAAACTAATAAAATAATTACACTTTACTCAAATGTTATTATCTATATATTCTTATCTGCCTCACTTGGAGAGAAACCTTCCCTTTCATTGACAGGCTATAAATTCACATGCATAGTATAGGGGCCTATTAAGGAATTCTCTAACAAGGAAAAAATAATGAGGGAGTGTGCCAATGTGATGAGAGGGGTGGGCTGGTGTGATGGGGGGTGGGCTGGTGTGATGGGGGTGGGCTGGTGTGATGGGGGTGGGGGGGTAGTGTGATGAGGGTCAGTGGAGCTGTGTGAACTATACGAGATCAGAGAGAGGTGCCAGTCATGATTCAGCCCCAGCCACTGCAAGTACAGTGCTACCAAATCTGATTCTTTATGACTAACATCCACTTTTTTTTTGTGATATGGTCTAATTTTTAAACAGGGGAAATTAATTCACATTCTTTAAAGGCATTGTTTGAGCCAAACAAAACACAGCACCAGCTAGCTCTGGCGTACACGCCTGGAGTTTGTGAACTCTGATCTAGTCTACGAATGAAAATTTCATCAATTTTCATTTCCTGGGCATTCACTTTATTGCATTGATCTAAGGAGAAACTGGCATGTATGTTTATAACCTAGGCAAGGAGAAGACGAAACAGTAAAGGAAATTCTGCTTTATGAAAAAATAACCCATGATGTGAAAAGAACATATTTATATAATAATGCTACAGACAGAACCTCACATGTAAATATCTGGCTTGTGGTTTCTGACCACTTATGATGGCAACTTTATTGTACTGCTAAAAAACAAACCACAAGAACACTTTCACGTCAGTCACAATCAAACTTCAAACCCAGGGACATCCTGAGCATGCTCAGTCAACTCTAACCAGACCAAGGTACGGCTCTGTAATTATCACTCACTGTTAGCTGCAGAATTTTAGGGAAAAAGTATGTCAATTACAATGTACTCCACAGAGTGAAGATTTGAAGATTTGAGGATGTGACAGTTTGAAAAATGTCTTCTTACAGAGAGAAAAGTTGTCCTACTATTCATGTTGGCAGGAGGAAAAGTGTCAAGCAGGTCAGGTTGATGAATAAAATGGCTGTTGTCATTTACTGAAGGCAATGAAGACAGAGGCAATTTGCATAATTTCAATTGAGGAAGTTTACCTGGATTAAGAATAATAATCTTTTCTTTCCACATCTTTCTTGGCATGAACTTTTGTTTAAACTTGAAAAGACTCCAATAAAAGTAAAAATACTACCACTGACAAGATTAATTCTGTATTATAAATTTAATTGCATGTTACTTCTTCATTAGCAATTTCTCTAGAAATAGTTTGTGGCATTCTCAGAAAATACGGATGAGTGGAAAAGATGTTCCAAATAAAGTTTTTATGCTTCAGAAATGCTTTCTGCTGGGAGAATATGAGTAGACACAAAATCAAAACCTCAAGAGTTTTCCTTCACACATTTTATTAGGCTGGTTTTGGAAAAATGTGTTAAAGCAGACAACTCAGGACACTGATAAAAGAGATATTTTCTGCATATCTCAGACATTAAAATAAACAACCATGTGAAGTGCCACTATCACAAACATCCTGTGAGGATGACTTCATCTAGGTTGGCACTAACCACCCCGCTCTACAAGACAGAGAGAATTTGTGGCATCTAGGTTTGTGTGACGCTATGGGTCACTTGCTCAGTGGTCTGTTTATGTTTCCTTTCATTTGTTTCTAATAAAATCTTGGAGACCAAAGTTTCTGCTTGACATGACTTCCTTGGAATCCAAAAGGCCTCACCAGGGCTTTCTGGCTATGTTATGACCATCATCTAATGGATTACAGATACATTTCAGCTTAGGGTTTCCTAACAGCACAACACAAATACATGAAACAACATATATTTCACATCATGAATTTTTTTTTTTTTTTTGCGACAGAGCCTCAAGCTGTCACCCCAGATAGAGTGCTGTGGCATCACAGCTCACAGCAACCTCCAATTCCTGGGCTCAAGCGAGTGTCCTGCCTCCGTCTCCCAAGTAGCTGGGACTACAGGCGCCCGCCACAACGCCCGGCCATTTTTTTTGGTTGCAGCTGTCATTGTTGTTTGGCGGGCCCGGGCTGGATTCGAACCTGCCAGCTCAGGTGTATGTGGCTGGCGCCTTAGCCCGTTGAGCCACAGGCGCCGAGCCACACATCATGAATTTTGATTTGCACTAGAGTCAGTATATTAGGGAAAATTAGAAATGGAACAGACTTAAAAGTCCTACGTCTCATTCTCTCCTCATTTTTTCAGTGTAGTTAGCTCTCCAACCTTAATCCAAATTAGCCCAATAACTGGATGATTACTACCTTTATGAAATTATTTAGGGCCAAGGAGACCCTGCTGCTATCACTTTTCCATGTAAAATTCCAAGTGTTGAATTTCATATAATTTATCCTAAATTCAGTCTACTCCTTACTCACTCCCATTCAGTGGGGCAACGATAAGTAAGGTAACAAGTTTATGCGTCTCCTGCAGCACCTGGCATAGTGCGTGCTCATTCAGTACTACTTCCTTACCTTTATGATTTCATCTGACAAATGGCCTGAAGTTAACTTGGGAAAAGGTGGTATGTTCTCTGAACTTTTTTCTAATTACTTTTAATCAATATACTCAGAGACACAGAACTGAAAAATGTCACTGGTGCTTCCTTCCATTGTGCTCCATTTCTTCCTCCCTCTGCGACAATTTCCTTCCATACCCCACTCCCTTGCCACCCTCTAGACTAACTTTATACTGAGTGAGGTCTGCCGTGAATCTCCTTAATTCCATGTGGCTCCAATTCTTTGGATTCTTGATAACTTCATTATTTTTAATCTTCTCTAAAAGCTTAGGCATAGCCTAGATCAAAGTCATGAGAATAAACAAAAAAGGGAAAAATTAAAGGTAAGGCTGCAATGTAGAATTCAATTTTCAAAAATTCAAAAAACTTTGAAGATCATAATTAAATTATTTTCAAAAGAAGTTCAAAACACAGTAAGTATATTCTTTTCTTTACTCTTTTTCTCATCAACATAATTTAGGTGTGCTGTGGAAGTTTAACTATAGGTTCAAGTGTGCTGTGAGATAAAAAAGGTTGAAAAACACTGTTGTAGATGCATGAACTTGATCCCTGAAGGACAGGCTTATAGACCTCGAAGTATACATAAGAGTGAGTATTTGTGAGTTTTGCAATGCAATGTTTAACCATTGTGCTTCACATCAGGAATTAAAGTTAAGCAAGTATTTTTCTCTTGCAACACCCTAGATTCTAGAATAAAACATCCTCTCCTCGTTTTATCAAAATCCCAATTCAAACCAATTCTACAGGCAGTCTTGCATGATTTCCCTGTGTCACGCTGTTCTGGGAAGAGCAGACGTCAAGCAACAAGACCCAGTCACCAGACTTCTGAGTCTCAGATAAATGGTGCAGACTGAAACAGGTCGTCTTGAGCATGATGAGAGTTGCCAGCAGGGACATGTAGGTTGGGGTCGCTGTGTGTGGTCGGGGAGGCTGGGCAGGTTGTACAGTGCACAAAGACTCCACACCCAGGAGCCACCACCTACATCTCAGACCTTGTTGATTTGTATATTTCCCACAGCAATTTTCCGACACTAATAAAACCAATGTATTACAATAATTTGCAGACAGAAACAAAGTGTCTTGAGGAAGGCTGACTTTTAAAAATTCACAAATAGTACCACACAGACAAGAGGAAGGCCTGCGTAGGGTGTGAAGGGAGTAGAGAATTAGCCTATTTAGCTTAGTCTAGAAGCCGGGAAAGCCTCCTGAGGATGAGGGTTTACCTGAGACAAGAAGAATCAGCGGTAGCTTAAAATTTTCTTCTAAACTCCACAGAATATCCAATTTATTTCCTTTTATTGGATTTTGGGTATAAGAAATAGTTTCCCAGAAAACCTATTCTCAAATCACAAGCTGATCTGAAAATTAGCCTCTCTTTAGTTAATTAACAAGTGAACAAAATGTGCTATGAAGCTGAGCAAGAAGAGGGATGGTTGTACACACATCTAGATAGCAAAGATTTTCCTCTGACAAACTCCCATGTCTGTTTTTTAAAATGTGCTTGGTAGATTATTTGGAAATCCTGGTATTTTCTAACATGTTACAGTAGGCAACGTGAGGAGGAGCGGAGGGGAACTGCTGCTCGCTTGATGGCTGAACAGTAGGCTGTGAGGATCCTCCTTTTCTGCTCCCTAGAAATTAACCATCACACAGATAGGAATGGTAAAAATCATTTCCTGAATTGGTTCACCTATTTTAGAGAATTTAACCATCAGCCATCCTTAAGGGTATGGAAGTATACTCTGTTGTAAAGAATAATGTATTGTGTTTCTACATAATAATAATTTATAAGCCACAGGGAAATAACTGGCATTGTCACTATGTCAAATACTATACTATGTATCCAACACTGTTCTGAGGTGCTTGTGTTTACTCAATTCTTCCCTACGATGATCTTTCAGATGGAAACTATTTTTGTTTCCATTCTACAGATCTGAGGCATTAACTGGTTTTAACAACTAGCACGAGGTCACAGAACTTGCCAGTGACAGGGCTGAGATTTGAACCTTGGCAGCGTGTCCCTAGAGTTTGTGATCTGACCATTCTGTGGCCCTGGTTTATTGGAAGGAGTATCCAGTCTAGGCTCTAGATGAAATTGAAAGCCCTCAATCAAGCTTTCCTAATTAACGGAAACACAAACACAAACCAACATTTACAATTAATCCCACACTGCTAGAATAAATAGAATTATACTCAGAATGGGCTTTTGGACCTATTATTCATTGAGAAAGACCTTCAGTAAGAAAAGTAAAGTAAAATTAAAAGATGACACAGAGATACAAAGGCTGATACTCTCTCAAAAAGCTGGACCCAGGCCTGGCCATTCAGACTCGCCTATGCATGAAGGTTATTTCCCAGGGTACAATCTCCACTGCTGGGCATAGGCTGAGTCTCCAGCATGATGTGACTGCTTGTGAGCACCGTCTTAAGAATCCTTAAAGGGTTTTTCACAAAGCTGTTGTCCCTTGAACTGCTTCATACGCCAGCATCTGTACATTAGAGATTGGGTTTTGGAGACCCAGCCTTACATCTGTCTCTGAGAGATTTACAGTGAGCATGGGCCTGTCCCAGATGCCCAAGAAGCCCCTCTGGGCAATCTTTTAAATCCCAAATTGCAGATATCTGTTTGCTTTTGAAATGCTTTGTTTCGTAGAATACCTGTGAATCTACTTGTAGAACTAATGTTTGGGAAATGCTGCCTAAAGCTGAGCATGTCAGTGAGGAACAGGACACACACAGAGAGGGAAAGAATGAACAGGATGGCGGATGCTTAATACATACGCGTGTGTAAACCTGCTAAGAAAGGAAAAAATGTATCAAAATTGTAATATTCAATATATACTGATGTTTGATATCTTGTATCTCTTATCATTGCAGAAGTCAGAAGTTAAACATGACCCGAGTATTACAATTTTAATATAGTTTTTTTTTCCTTTCTCAAAATGTGTATAGTTTCTTTGGCATCCTCTGTATATCAGGAATTTTGATTCTATACAACAAAACTGCAGGCCTGAGTTATTAGTAATCACAAGTTTAGTAAGCCTAGGACAGATGTTTACCCAGACAATGTCTCCTAACTTCTGGAAAGGGAAAAAGGAGCACAGTGTGTTGTTATGAACCAGACAGCCCAAGATGAGGGAAGATGATGAAAGGTTAAAGGGATTTAATACACTGGACTTTAAGGGCTAAAACTATCATAATGTTCTAGATTTTAAGTATCTTTTTATTTTCTTTGAGACAGAGTCTCATTATATCACCCTCCACAGAGTACGTGGCATCACAGCTCACAGCAACCTCAAACTCTTGGGCTTACGTGATTCTCTTGTCTCAGCCTCCCAAGTAGCTGGGACTACAGGAGCCTGCCACAATGCCTGGCTATTTTTGTTGTTGTTGTAGTTGTCACTGTTGTTTGGTAGGCCCGGGCCAGCTTTGAACCCATGAGCTCCGGTGTATGTGGCTGGCACCCTAGCCGCTTAGCTATATAGGTGTCGATCCAAGTATCTTTTTTTTTTTTTTTTTGAAAAGCAACAACAACAACAACAACAACAACAAAAAAAAAAAAACAGAAGAAAAATTAGAAAACATGCAATTTCCCATGAAGCATTGCAATAGACATTATCTTTTTTTTCTTTTTAACTCAAAGGGAGGTTTGATTTCTTTCTTAAAACTCCTAAGCAATACTTGAATGTTTATAGCAGCACAATTTACAATTGCACAGATGTGGAAACAACCCATCAATATCACTCTGAGCAAGAGCAAGACTCCATCTTTACTCAAGTCAATTAATACATGGCATGTACATATATATACCATGTTACCACGGAATATTATTGAACCATAAAAAAGATGGGGATTTCATATATTTTGTAACAATCTGGATGGAATTTGAGACCATTCCTGCGTGAAGTATCCCAAAAATAGAAAAATAAACATCATATGTACTCAGTAAAACAAACAAACAAAAAAAACTCCTAAGCAATAATAGGGAAAAAAAATTTCTAGCAGAGAAACGTATGAATTTTCTGCCTTATCTAGAGACACAAAGATATATAGTTTTGAAAACATCTTCCCTTCCACTTTGCGTTCTCTAGAGTTTCTAGAATCTTTATATAGAATCTCAGGGTAACAGGGAGTTGTTGTAGGGAAAGTCCTCCATCGCCAGCAGTCCTGTACCCACCCGCGATGCTTTACAAGAATCTAAATTCACCTTGGGGTGCTGTGGGAATGCTATTTATGAGCATATATTACTGTTAGCTAAGACTGTAAAGTAGGAAATGATTTGTGTTTGAGGCTGTAAGTTCATTTCTTTGAATCATTTTAGATGGGCAGAGAGGGAGGTAGCTACAAATATTTAGAAGTTGAAATATTAATCGGAGCTAACAGCAGACAAAGAAAGTTGATGTGCAGCATGAAGAAAAGCCCATTTGTCAAAGCAGTGGGCTCCAAGTTTGAACGTGGGGGCACTAGGCGACCTGGAGAGAGCAGGACGCTCAGAATGGAAGGTTGGAACTTCACCTTCCAGTTACACAAGAGAGCCTGGAGCAAGTCACGCCCAGAGCAGCAGATGCACAGGCAGCTCCACTGACTGCCTGCAGGGGGTGCCCTGCTGGGCCTGAAGCTCTGGAAACTTCCCAGTTCTTACCTCAGGTCCCCGGAGGCCTGGCTACATTTCATTTCTGTGAAATCGCTAATCCTTACAACAATATTCATACCGATGTTCCCCCACATCTGAGTGCGCTCCCTTTCTCTTATACCCTCCCCCCAAAAGGTTTTCCAAGACTGGGAGGCACAAGATAAATGAAGAATTTCGATACCTCGTGGTGCGCTCACCCCTCCCCCCGCTATCTATCTGTTATGCACTTTTTGGAAACTAAGCACAAAGCAGAGTTAGAAACAAAACTAAAGATCAGCACTACATACACGGCCGCTGTAAAGAAAAGTCTTTTAAATAAGATATTTCAAAGTATTAAGAAGGGAAACTACTTTCAAAATAAAATTCTCTTTGAATATACATTGTTATAAACTATGCTTTCTTTAGGAATAACATATTTTTTTGAAAAATATCAAAATTAGGATATGTAAACACACAATATGCTTGATCTAGGTGTTAACAGATAATGACTGTTATCAACTTGTTTCTATTTCAATGAAGGTTCTAAATTCATAGAAATTTAGAAACATGCTGTTTCCATAGCAGCAGATAAAGAATAAAACCAAAAAGATTTTATTGATTTTAACAGGGCTTAGAGGATTTGTTCTCCTTTGTAGCTGTGGGTTTACCTTTTTCTTTCTTTTTTTGTTATTAGTCTTCAGCAGCATCTAATTTTCTCTTTTCCAAATGTATTTAATAAATCATATATATTTAGAATGTAGGTAATTATAACAATACTATAAAATTAGACATTTTTATAGTAAAGTAGAATAACTAATATTTTAATTCTTAATGTCAGGAGATGCTAACCTAAGGAACAAAATTAGACATTAGGATATTACATGTAGAGTCTTGTAGGCATCAAACTCAGCAAAGCAGAGTGCTTTGGGAGCAGGGAGTCATAGGGGTGACTCTTATATCTGCTTTGAGTGTTTCTTTGTACTTGAAATAGGTAAATTCCTGAAAAACTGGCCATTTAATAAAACCCCATTTCCCTAATGCTTTTTCTGGTAACTAAACATACTTCCTTGTAATAAGTATAAACAAATGAACAAACAAAAACAAACTGTAGAGTCTTATAGGCCTCGAGACTCTACATGTGATATCAGTTTAATATATGAATAAACATTGTATTATACATGCTCTTAGATAATTCATTAATGATTCAAAACACAATATAACAATTTCTGTTACTGTTGATTTATTAAGAATCAGACAACTGAGAATCAGGCTTTTAAATATAAGCGTTATAGTTACAAAATGCAAGTTTCTTCGCGGTTAGATGGCACTATGGCAGTGAGTAACTGAAATTAGTAGCATAAATTTTTCCATGTTAACGTACTAAGAAAACAGGGGATAGGCTTTCTTCTTTTGTGTATTTTTTGTTTTCAGTTGTATGTTTTTTTCTAGTTATTCTGATCTCTTAAAATTTCCATTTGTCCAGGTACATAAAAACGGCTCACCTGTTACGGACATACACCCTAACGGGGCGATGAGAGTAATGGGAGCGAATCCGTAGGCTGCAAAGTTCCCTGTCTCTCCCACAGCCATCAGGACGACTCCACCCCACCATAGCACGCTCTGGAAGTATGGCCTTGGGCGCTCTTGCTGTGCCAGCTGAAGATGAGAATATTTCTGGAAGCAAATCAGAAAATAAATAAGAAAATAGTTCCACTCAATTAACTTGTCTTGACATTTTTGGTCCTACAAATTTGCATCATGGCTTTTAAATTCATTCTAAACTTAATGGAGATTATTACAGAACAATTATTATGGTCTCCCGTTTGTTCCAAACATACTATGTGTGACAGTAGAAGCAACTCACATTTATATAGCATTAGTTTAAAGAAACTTTTCACATATGGTTGTTGCTTAATTCTTATGACAACTAGGCAAAATAAGGGTCATTATTACCATTTAAAGATGAGGTGGGTGTTAAGGAGTTAAGTGACTTTCTAGTTTACTACACCAAAACACTAACCTTGGACTATTAAAAAACTACAGATGCCAAAATAAAGATTAGTTGAAATAAAGACAATAAATTACTGAAGAGAAACTTTTTGAAAGGGATTCAGATTTACAGATTGAAGTACCTATCCCTGTAAACACAGCAAAGAGTGCTTTGGGAGCAGGGAGTCATGGGGGTGAGTCTTACTTATATCTACTTTGAGTGTTTCTTTGTACTTGAAATATGTAAATTCCTGAGAAACTGGCCATTTCATAAAGCCCCATTTCCCTAATGCTTTTTCTGGTAACTAAACATACTTCCTTGTAAGAAGCATAAACAAATGAACAAACAAAAAGAAGTATAAACAATTCCAGATTACTTAAAATTTTTAGAAAGAAACTGATGAAAGTACTAGAGGAAAACAGGAAACATAAAAAAAAAAATCTTGGCATAAGGAATACCTTCGTAATCTTGGTACAAATTCATAAGCCAGAAAAGCTAAGACTGACAGATTTTACCGTAATTTAAAAACCTGTACAGAGAAAATACTACAAACAAAAGTAAAGCATAAAAAACAGAGCAGAGTCAGAGAAAATATTTGTAATCTATATAATGAAAAAGGGTTACCATTAATATAAAAAGAATTCTTATAAGTAAATAAGAAAAAGACAGACTTCAAGAGCTATAAGGATATGAAATAGTAACGTAGACAAGCAAAATTACAGGAAAAAGTTCTCAACCTTATGAATATTCAAAGAGATGCAAACAATTTAAATAATGAAATACTATTTTCATCTATCAGATGCCTTTCTTTCCCCTCACCAAATAGTTAATGATATATGGCATTGAGAAGATGGGAATGGTCACAGTCCAACATTGCTAGTTTGAGTATAACATGGTATAATCTGTGTAGACTTCAATTGGGCTGAAACTAGCAAAATTTAAAAGGAATACACCCTTTGACCTACAGCATGCTCATCTAAGTATGAAAGGTATATGTATCTTTGTATCTTTGTATAAATACATATAGATACTTATTTATTTCATTATTTGTATTAGCAAAAAAAAAAAAAAGCTATATCTCCTGCAATAAGGGATAAATATATTCCAAAACTGTTCATGGTCCAAAAAAAAAGGTGGGGGATAGTTTTATATTTTTTGGAACATCCCCCAAATATCTGTATGCTATTTATACACAGAAATCAAATTGCAGGAAAATGCCTAATTAATAGTGGTTACTTCTGAGAAATATGGGGAATTTCACTTCAAAGAATTTTCCTTCTGTATTCTTTGAATTCCTTTTTAAAAATACAATGATTTATTTTTGTCTTCCTTTCAAGTAATAAGTATATTTATTTTTGAAAATTTATTTTATTTTGTTTTATTTTTGTGTGTGTGTGGGGGGGTCTTCTGGTAAGGACTAGAAAATGGGCTAGACAAATTCTAAAAGAGCTGCAACATTATTTCTTAGTGATTATTGAAAATTGTACTAGGTAATTTTTTAGCAAGGATTTGTATGAAATAATACAGTCGTCACCCATTATCCACAGTTTCTGCGGTTTCAGTTACTCAAAGGTGGAAAATATTAAATGGAAAATTCCAGAAATAAACAATTCATAAATTTTAAGTCGCACACCATTCTGAACAGTGTGATGAAATCTCACGCCAGCCTGCTCTGTCCTGCCCAGGACAGAATCCCCTTTTGTTAGCGTACCCACACTGCAGCCACCAGCCCCCTAGTCACATGGTAGACATCTTGGTGATTGGATTGGTGCTTGTGTTCATAAAACCCTTATTTTACTTAACTGTTCTATTTTATTTTGAGTTTTCGTTTTTAATCTCTTACTGTGTCTAATCTGTAAATTAAACTTTATCATAGGCACATCTGTATTAGAAAACACATAGCATACGCTATAGAGGATTTGGTACTATCATGGTCTCAGGCAACCACTGGGGGTCTTGGGACATCCCCCCAGGATAAGAAGGGAACCACCACATATTCTGGGAGGTTCTGTGATGTTCAGGTTTCTTTTGATTCAATAGTTTTAGAGATTACGTTGGTGATTCTGTTTAGAACTGATTCACTGATTTAAAATTTTTGATTTAATTCTTGATCTGGTTTAAAAGTAATATTTCATTCAGTTTTTAGTTTAGCAAATCTAGCAATTCATTCAGGTTTCTTTTTCTTTTTCTTTTTTTTTTTTTTTTTTTGAGACAGAGCCTCAAGCTGTCACCTTGGGTAAGAGTGCCATGGCATCCCAGCTCACAGCAACCTCCAATTCCCGGGCACAAGCGAGTCTCCTGCCTCCGCCTCCCAAGTAGCTGGGACTACAGGCGTCCACCACAACGCCCGGCCATTTTTTGGTTGCAGCCCTCGTTGTTTGGCAGGCCCAGGCTGGATTTGAACCCGCCAGCTCGGGTGTACGTGGCTGGCGCCTTAGCCCGTTGAGCCACAGGAGCTGAGCCTTTTTACTCTTTTTAATCGACATAATTTAACTGTGCTGTGGAAGTTAAACTATAGGTTCAAGTGTACCATGAGATAAAAAAAGTTGAAATACAGTGTTATATACCTCATTTTATCCAATTTAAGACACCTTCAATAGAAATGGACTTTTACTTTTCTATACCATCAAGAAAAAAAATTTCTAGTGATTGTAATATGCATCCTGATTTGAGACATATTAAATCATGAAAAAGTGCACAACTTAGAATTGATAAAAATTATTCTTAAAGGAATCTCTTTTTTTTTTTTTTTGCAGATTTTAGCTGGGGCTGGGTTTGAACCTGCCACCTCTGGCGTATGGGGCAGGTGCCCTATGCTGTTGAGCCACAGGCTCTGCCCTTCTTGTTCTTTTTTTTTTTTTTTTGAAAAAAAATCTGAAAGTGAGACAGATTTTCACTTTGTTGCCCTTGGTAGAGTGCAGTGGCGTCACAGCTCACAGCAACCTCCAATTCCTGGGCTCGAGTGAGTCTCTTTCCTCAGCCTCCCGGGTAGCTGGGACTACAGACACCCGCCACAACGCCCGGTTATTTTTTTGTTGCAATTTGGCCGGGGCTGGGTTTAAACCCTTCAACCTTGGTATATGGAGCTGGCGCCCTACCCACTGAGCCACAGGCACCGCCCGGGAATCTCATTTTCATCAGGTTCTTTCCATAAGTCAGAGAATAACATCCTACATCTCTCTAAGTCTGATGAGAGGCCAGCCTCCTTTATAGTTGATAACACCAACGAAAAATTACCTTAGCCTATTCTTTTATTTATTTTTTTTCTTTTAGAGACAGAGTCTCACTTTGAGGGCTGTGGCGTCACAGCTCACAGCAACCTCCAATTCCTGGGCTCAAGCGATTCTCCTGCCTCAGCCTTCCAAGTAGCTGGGACTACAGGCGCCCGCCACAACGCCCGACTAGTTTTGGTTGCAGTTTGGCTGGGGCCAGGTCTGAACCTGCCACCCTTGGTATACGGGGCCAGCGCCCTACCCACCAAGTCACAGGCACTGCCCTAAACTAACACTGAGTATACTATTGACAGGAACAGAAAATTAAAAGAAAGAGCTGTCTTGAGACAGCTAGGGAATAGCTAGCTCATAGTGGCTGTAGATAGAATTGATCTAGGTGGTGAATTTGACAAAGTAGAAGTAGTCACTAAGTAGGTGGAGATAGATCAATGACACTGGAGAAAGAAAGGATACAGAATCAGATCTGCCAACGATTTTCTTTTTCTTTACTTTTCTTTTTTTTTTTTTTTGTAGAGACAGAGTCTCACACTATCGCCCTCGGTAGAGTGCCGTGGCATCACACAGCTCACAGCAACCTCCTACTCCTGGGCTTAGGTGATTCTCTTGCCTCAGCCTCCCGAGTAGCAGGGACTACAGGCGCCTGCCACAACGCCTGGCTATTTTTCTGTTTTGCAGGTCGGGCCGAGGCCGGGTTTGAACCCGTCACCTTCAGAATATGGGGTCGGCGCCCGACTCGATGAGCCACGGGGCACCACCTTCTTTTCTTTTTTTTATTGAGACAGAGTCTCACTTTGTCACCCTTGGTAGGGTGCTGTGGCATCACAGATCACAACAACATCAAACTCTTGGGCTCAAGATATTCTCCTGCCTCAGTCTCCTTAGTAGCTAGGACTGCAGAGGCCCCCCACAACACCTGGCTACTTTTTTTTCTGTTTGTTTGTTTACCAGGCTTGGGCCGGGTTTGAACTCACCAGTCCTAGAGCATGTGGCCGGCACCCTAACCAGGGAGCTACAAGTGCCCAGCATTCTTTTCTTTTTTCTTAGTGATAGAGTCTTAGTATGCTGTTCAGGCTCAGACTGGTCTCAAATTTCTGGTCTCTAGTGATCCTTCCACCTTTGCCTCCCAAAGTGCTGGGATTTCAGGCATAAGCTACCTTGCCATTGGAAATCATTTTCACAAAAGTAGAGTCAAAGGTTTTTTTTGTTTTTTTATCGAGACAAGAGTCTCACTATGTTGTCCTCGGTAGAGTGCGGTTGCGTCACAGCTCACAGCAACCTCAAACTCTTGGGCTTAAGTGATTCTCCTGCCTCAGCCTCCCAAGTAGCTGGGACTACAGACGCCTACCACAACGCCTGGATACTTTTTTGTGTCAGTTGGCATTGTTGTTTAGCTGGCCCAGGCTGAGTTCAAATCCCTGAGCCTCAGTGCATGTGGCCGGCGTTGTAACCACGGTGCTACGGGTGCCAAGCCAGAGTCAAAGGGTTTAAAATCATTAAAAAAGGGCTTAGTGCCTGTGGCTCAACAGGATAAGGTGCCAGCCACATACACCTGAGCTGGCGGGTTCGAATCCAGCCCAAGGCCGCCAAACAACAATGACGGCTGCAACCAAAAAAATGGCCAGGCATTGTGGCAGGCGCCTGTAGTCCCAGCTACTTGGGAGGTGGAGGGAGGAGACTCACTTGACCCCAGGAATTGGAGGTTGCTATGAGCTGTGACACCACAGCACTCTATCCAGGGCGACATCTTGAGGCGCTGTCACAAAAAAAAAAAAAAAAAATCATTAAAAAAGATGAAATGTAGGCTTGGCACCCATAGCTCAGTGGTTGAACTGAGGTTGGCCGGTGAGAGCCCAGCCTGGGCCAGCCGAACAAAAATGATAACAGCAACAACAACAAAAATAGGTGGGTGTTGTGGCGAGCCCCTGTAGTCTTAGCTACTTGGGAGGCTGAGGCAAGGGAATCGCTTAAACCCAAGAGTTTGAGGTTGCTGTGATGCCACAGCACTCCAAAGGCAACATAGTGAGACTCTGTTTAAAAAAAAAAAAAAAGGGCGGTGCCTGTGGCTTAGCGAATAGGGCACCGGCCCCATATACTGAAGGTGGAGGGTTCAAACCCAGCCTCAGCCGAACTGCAAAAAACAAACAAACAAAAATAGCCAGGCGTGGCTTGGCGCCTGTGGCTCAATGGGCTAAGGCGCCAGCCACGTACACCTGAGCTGGTGGGTTCGAATCCAGCCCGGGCCCGCCAAACAACAATGACGGCTGCAATCAAAAAATGGCTGGGCGTTGTGGCGGGCGCCTGTAGTCCCAGCTACTTGGGAGGCGGAAGCAAGAGACTCACTTAAGCCCAGGAATTAGAGGTTGCTGTGAGCTGTGATGCCACAGCACTCTACCCAGGGTGATAGCTTGAGGCTCTGTCTCAAAAAAAAAAAAAAAAAAATAGCCAGGCGTTGTGGCGAGTGCCTGTAGTTCCAGCTACTTGGGAGGCTGAGGCAAGAGAATCGCCTAAGCCCAGGAGTTGGAGGTTGCTGTGAGCTGTGTGACGCCACGGCACTCTACCGAGGGCAATAAAGTGATACTCAGTATCTACAAAAAAAAAAAAAAAAAAAAGATGAAATGTAGGGCTGGGGTCTTTTGCTCAGTGGCTAGGGCACAGGCCACATACACCCGGGCTGGCAGGTTGGAATCCAGCCTGGGGCGGCAAAACAACATTGACATCTCCAACAAAAAAATTGCCGGGCGTTGTGGCAGTCACCTGTAGTCCCAGCCACTTCAGAGGCTGAGCAAGAGAACTGCATAAGCCCAGGCGTTGGAGGTTGCTGTGAGCTGTGATGTCATCGCACTCTACCAAGGGCAACATAGTGAGACTCTGTCTCAAAAGAAAAGAAAAGATGAAATATAGCCAGGTGCAGAGGCACAGCCTACAGTCTCAGCTATTCAAGAGGCTGAGGCAAGAGGATCACTTGATCCCAGGAGTTTGAGGCTTTAGTGCACCATGATTGTGTCTGTTACTAGCCATCACACTCCAGGCTGGCCAACATAGTGAAACCTCTTCTCTCAAACAAAACAACAAACAGATGAAATTTAAGACATTAATTAAAAAACTTTTTAGGGGCACCCATAGTTCAGTGGTTAGGGTGCTGGCCACATGCTCCAGGGCTGTTGGGTTTGAACCTGGCCAAGGCCTGCTAAACAAACAAACGAAAAGAAATAGCTGAGAGTTGTGGTGGGTGCGTATAGTCCCAGCTACTAGGGAGACTGAAGCAAGAGAATTGCTTGAGTCCAAGGGTTTGAGGTTTTGAGGTTGCTGTGAACTGTGATGCCATAGCACTCTACTGAAGGTGACAAAATGAGACTCTGTCTCAATAAAAAAAGAAAAAAATAGGGCAGCACCTGTGGCTCAGTCAGTAGGGCACCGGCCCCATATGCCTAGGGGGGCGGGTTCAAATCCAGCCCTGGCCGAACTGCAACAAAAAAATAGCCGGGCATTGTAGCGAGTGCCTGTAGTCCCAGTTGCTCAGGAGGCTGAGGCAAGAGAATCGCCTAAGCCCTGGAGCTGGAGGTTGCTGTGAGCTGTGTGATGCCACCACACTCTACTGAGGGGGATAAAGTGAGACTCTCTCTACAAAAAAAAAAGTATGTTTTTTTCTCTAGAGACAGAGTCCCACTTTGTCACCCTCTGTAGAGCGCAGTGACATCACAGCTCACTGCAACCTCCAGCTCTTGGGCTTAGGCAATTCTCTTAGCCTCCCGAGTAGCTGGGATTACAGGCGCCCTACTCACTGAGCCACAGGCGCCATCAAAGAAATCTTTTAAAAATTATAAAATATTTTGGTTGGCGCCTGTGGTTCAGTGGGTAGGGCGAAGGCCCAATATACCAAGGGTAGTGGGTTCAAACCCGGCCCCGGCCAAACTGCAATGAAAAAATAGCCAGGCGTCATGGCAGGTGCCTGTAGTCCCAGCTACTCGGGAGGCTGAGGCAAGGGAAGTGCCTAAGCCCAGAAGCTGGAGGTTGCTGTGAGCAGTGTGACGCCACAGCACTCTACTGAGGGTGATAAAGGGAGACTCTGTCTCTACAAAAAGAAAAAAATTATAAAATATTTTAAATGTGCAGATTAGTACAGAGAACAATAATATAATAAACACTCTGTAATAAACATTCTATGAGTACCACTCAGATATGCAAATGTTACTTTGTTGTTGCAGTTTGGCCGGGGCCAGGTTTGAACCCACCACCCTCAGTATGTAGGGCCAGTGCCCTACCTCACTGAGCCACAGGCACCTCCCAACAAATGTTATTCTTTTGATATATTTGCTTCCAATTTTTTTTTTTCTGGCTGCGGCCGAGTTTGAACCCACCAGCTCCAGTGCATGGGGCTGGTGCCCCACTCCTTGAGTCACAGGCGGTGCCCTGCTTCAAATTATTTTTAGCAATTTTTTCCTAGAGGAAAAAAACAAATATTACAGATATAGTTGATATCATTCCTGTTCCCTTCTCTTCTTCCCTAGAGATAAGTGCTATTCTCCTATTATTCTGTGGCCTTTCTAATTATTTTTAGACTTTTATAGATAGCCAAAAATATTATGTTAGGTATTCTAAATTTACATAAATAGTACAATAACATACATATCCTTTTGCAGCTTTATTTCATTCAATATTCATATCATGTTCCAGAAACTCATCCCTAATCATACATGTGTATATAATTTCTCCATTTTTTCCCCAGTTGTAGCTATTATAAACAATGTTGCAATGGACAGCCAAGTGTGCCTTCCAAGTATATTTGTACACTTGCCCAAAGTTTCTGAGGGGTATGGAATCCTGGGTTGTAGTATAGATGCATTTCCAATAGAGATTGCCAAATTGCTTTCTAAGCGTATGTATTAAACTCTACATCTCAACCAATACTTGTATTGCCAGACTTCCAAATATTTACTAATTCAATGGACATACATTATTGTCTTGTCTTTTAATTTGCATTTTCCTGATCATCAGTGAGTGTAGACATTTCTGTGTAGGTTTCTTCTTCTGGGAATGGAATTGCTTGTTCTAGTATTCGCCCTTAATTTCTGTGGGGCTGGTGGTCTTTTTTCTAACATACATCTGTAGGAGTTCTCTATATATTTAACATAGGAATCATTATCAGTTACATATATTCTTAATACCTTCTCTGAGGTTTACCTTTTTTTTTTTTGAGACAGAGCCTCAAGCTGTCACCCTGGATAGAGTGCTGTGGCATCACAGTTCACAGCAACCTCCAATTCCTGGGCTCAAGCGAGTCTCTTGCCTCTGCCTCCCAAGTAGCTGGGACTACAGGCTCCCGCCACAACACCCGGCAAATTTTTGGTTGCAGCCGTCATTGTTTGGCGGGCCCGGGCTGGATTCGAACCCGCCAGCTCAGGTGTACGTGGCTGGCGCCTTAGCCTGTTGAGCCACAGGCGCCGAGCCAACCTAATTATTATTATTATTATTCTTTATTTTTTGAGACAGAGCTGTCACCCTGGATAGAGTGCCGTGGCGTCACAGCTCACAGCAACCTCCAATTCCTGGGCTCAAGCGAGTCTCTTGCCTCTGCCTCCCAAGTAGCTGGGACCACAGGTGCCCACCACAACACCCGGCCATTTTTTGGTTGCAGCCGTCATTGTTGTTTGGCGGGCCTGGTCTGGATTCGAACCCGCCAGCTCAGGTGTACGTGGCTGGCGCCCCAGCCCGTTGAGCCACAGGCGCCGAGCCTAATTATTTTTTTAGTTAGGAAAATGTTCAATTGCCCACAAACATTGAGAGAACAATGTATTGAAACCATTTTATTCATTACCCAGACTTAACAATTAACAAGGTTTTGCCACACTTGCCTTGTCTCTATCTTTTTTCTTTCTTCTATTTACGGTAATGCATGTTAAAGCAAATCCCAATTGCATGTTATTTCTCTCCTACATACCTCACTAAGCATAGATACAACCATGGATATTTTCTTACGTAGTCATGACATCTTGATTCCTATCAAAATGAACAATTATTCTTTCCTGTCACCAAACAGATGGTGATTTCAGATATGAGAGGTTTTTTTGTTTTTGTTTTTTTTGAGACAGAGCTTCAAGCTGTTGCCCTGGATAGAGAGCCGTGGCATCACAGCTCACAGCAACCTCCAACTCCTGGGCTTAGGCGATTCTCTTGCCTTAGCCTCCCGTAGCTGGGACTACAGGCGCCCGCCACAACGCCCGGCCATTTTTCTGTTTTGCAGTTCTGCCGAGGCTGGGTTTGAACCTTCCACCTTCAGTATAAGGGGCTGGCGCCCTACTCGCTGAGCCACAGGCACCGCCCTGCTGCTCATCTTTCCCAGTGACTACACCAGTGCTTTCTTGTGAGGCCTGGGAACTCACACGTAAAGCTCTTCATAACCTTCAGGGAAGAGGAAGACAGAAACCCAGTTAGATCTAGTCAGGATGGTGGGGAGGGGACGGTGGGCTGGGTTAATCCCTCTGCTGTGTTCTCAAAATGAAGAAAACAGATGTTTACTGGGGGGAGGAACAGGCTTGAATACAAATAATAGACTAGTACTTTTCAAATTTGTGTGTTCTGTGACTCCCTAACAGTCCATGGATTTCTCCATGTATTGCTTAACAAAGCAAAAGACCCCAAGCCACTAGAATTAATGGGAAGACTAGAGCAGCTCTGGATAAGATACCAGTGAGGTAATGTCTGGGTTTTGTTAAATAGATTACTCACTCTTGCTAGATAAAAGGTAAAGACATTGTCATGTTATAAACACAAATCCTGGTGAAAAGAGGGCCCCACAGGTCCCCAGACTGGTGGGCTTTCATGCTGTCCAGACCAGGCGGCCACAGAATCACAGAAAACATTGTCCAAAGAAGAAAACCAGTTAGCTCTGTGATCTTTTGAAACCACTTTTTGTTAGGAACCAGAACACCAATGAGAGCCTGTGATGCTCATATTAGAGAATGCCAGAAAGAAGGTCCACATGAAAAGTCTCTTCTCCCTGTCTTCAGAAGAGCTAGCTTGGCACAGCCAGACCCAGAAGTTCCACTCAGTTCCCCCTCCCTCACAGGCCTCCCATTCTGTGCCTGGAGCTATTCTTTCCATTTAAAGCACTTTACAGTTTCCAAAGAACTTCCACATGCCTTGTTTTAACTGATTCTCTCAAGATCCTCAAACTGAAGGCCCAACGCCTTATGCTGTAGTCCTAGCACTCTGGGAGGCTAAAGCAAGTGGATTGCTTGAGCTCAGGAGTTCAAGACCAGCCTGAGCAAGAGTGGCACTCTGTCTCTACTAAAAATGAAAAACTGAGGCAAGAGGATTGCTTGACCCCAGGAATTTGAGGTTGCTGTGAGCTATGATGCCACGGCCCTCTACCCAGGGTGACAGAGTGAGACCCTATCTTAAAAAAAGCTTCAGGCTCGGCGCCTGTGGCTCAACAGGCTAAGGCGCCAGCCATGTACACCGGAGCTGGCGGGTTCGAATCGAGCCTGGGCCCGCCAAACAACAATGACGGCTGCAACCAAAAAATGGCCAGGCGTTGTGGCTGGCGCCTGTAGTCCCAGCTACTTGGGAGGCAGAGGCAGGAGACTCGCTTGAGCCCAGGAGTTGGAGGTTGCTGTGAGCTGTGATGCCACGGCACTCTATCCAGGGTGACAGCTTGAGGCTCTGTCTCAAAAAAAAAAAAAAAATTGATAATTGGAGCATGTGTTTAAAAGTCAAATATTTTAAAAGTAGCAGAAATTTAGCAGTTTTACAAACATGCTATTGTCTGAGTTAGAATAATTTTTTTCTTAGTTACCATCCGTTTGCCAGAACAAATGGGAAAAGGAGCTAAATTTTTAATAAATCAGCCAACCAAGAAACCTGACTTGCACTTGACATAAGATAGAGGGTCATGTTATTTGTACAAAGCAGTCACCCTGGAAAGATTGTTAGAAGATCTCAGTTGTCTCTTTTGAGAAGTCTAGACTTGACTTTCAGCTGGTAAAAATGTACAGATTGTGGTCTGAAGCCAAGCTGCTGATTTAGAACCACAGTGGGAAGACTGTGCAAAGTCCTTCCCCTTTGGGAAAGAGACATAGGTTTGGTTGGCCTAGTAATAACTGTGGCTACCTTGAGGTGAATTCTCATTGGACTATATATTCACAGTGATATATGGGGTAGGTAACTTCATCCCCCTTTTATAGAAGAGGAAACCAAGGCTCTCTGAGCCGAGGCCAGGTGGAAGCTTCCAGCAAGAGGCACAGCTTGAGCCCCTATGCTTTCCTCTGCATGGTTAGATTTCCATATTTAGAAGTAAAAATGAGAATTCCAATCTTAAGGTGATACATGTGTTTATTACTCAGGGTGGGATTTGTGTTCCTGTGCTGGGTGGATGGGGCGGAGAGTGCTTGGCAAAATTACGGGATAAGGTAACAGCTCTTCCCCAAATACCAAGAACACAGTGTTCTTAATATAAAAAGAGATACAATAGAATGAGAAATGTTCTGGTGCTGAATGCAAGGGTTATACGCATAATTAATGGAAAAGCCTGACTCTTGAAAGCAGTTCTTTGCTGTCCCTTGGATATCTCTTATTGCCTTGTTGAACTTCTCTGCCTTGGTGTAGCTGGAGTGGAAAAGCTGGAGAAGTATTCATGCAGTTCCAAGTCCTAGGCCACCTGGGTCTTTTCCACTCTCCCAGCTGTATGTGGTGAAAAGGAATTGCTTAACTATGTAAACCAGCGTGGGAGAGTTGGCCCTATGCACTGTTTGTACAGCTGCTCCCAACGCTCCGCTATCTCTCCTGGCCCAAAAGTATCCGTGTACAGGCAGGGGGAAGGTTTCTAGAGACTGGAGGAGGTGAGAACTTACGGAGGAGGTGGGTTATCCACCAAGGGCCTGTGACTATTAATGGTCAGTATTTTTCAAACAAAATATATGTTTATTTTAAAACTTGTAATACATGTTAAATTTCAGTGGTTCAAAATTTTAAAATTATAAGGATTAAGGCTGGGCATGGTGGCTCACACCTGTAATCCTAGTACTCTGGGAGGCTGAAGTGGGTGGATTGCTTGAGCTCAGGAGCTCGAGACCAGCCTGAGCAAGAGCAAGATCCCATTTCTAAAAATAGCCAGGCATTGTGGTGGGCACTTGTTGTTCCAGCTACTTGGGAGGCTGAGGCAAGAGGATCAGTTGAGCCCAAGAGTTTGAGGTTGCTGTGAGCTATGATGCCACAGCACTCTACCCAGGGTGACAAAGTGAGATTCTATCTAAAAAAATGAAAATTACAAGGTTTGCAGTTGAAAACTTCCTCTGCATTTGTCCATGGCTCCAATTCCCTTTCTTATAACCACTCAGTGTGACCAGCTACATCTGTATCCCCCTTCACCTTCTTGTGTATGCACAGAAGTACACCATGCTTACCATTCTGTCACTTGCTTTTTCCTCTTTCTCATTCTTCCCCCCCCCACACTGTACAGAATATCATTGAACTGATGTCATTTATTTAACTAGTGCCCAATTAATTGGCATTTAGTTATTTGCAGTCTTTTGCTATTACAGGGCCACAATGGTGACCTCATTTCTATGCCATTTTGCACACGTGTAGGATAAAGTTCTGGAAGAGATATTGCTGGATCAAAAGGAATGTACATTAGAATTTTGGTAGATACTACCAACTTGTCCTCCAGGAACTCATTCCAATTTCTAGCCTTATCAGCAATGGATGAGAATGCCTGTTTCCTCACACTGCCCACACACTGTGTTGTTAAATGTTTTGACCTTAGCAGCCTGATAAGTCAAACAAACAAACAAACAAAAAAACTCAGTATAATTTTTAGTGATGGTCTACTCTTGAAAAACAATAAAAAAATAGTACATTTGCTACTTTTGCCTTTGGGGTGATGGTTCAGTGTGGTGTTTCCAGCTTTTCATAGTGACAGTGGAATTGGAGATGATTTTTGTTAACCGCTTAGGACTGCCTATGTGAATAAAGAATTAAATATTAAAAAGCGACTCCATAGGCTCCAATAGAATTACATAGGTGGCATGAAATGGATTAAGCAAACCTTTAAGAACTGTGTGCTCTGGTTGTATTTATGATGGAGCATCCTCTCTAGTCTTGTTATGACACACAGGACTTAAGGTCAAAGAACCACAGAAACGTAGCACCAGCAACTTAAATGAGGTCAGCTATATTTGTCCCCACTGACCTCCTGTCTGATTGGTTCTATACCAGCTCTGTCTTGGTGAGGTTCTGCTATCTTTGTCACGTTCATGAGACACAAACTTAACCATGTAGAAAAGATGATGCGTAGATCAAAGCACTCAAGAGTTGGGAGGGGTTTGGAGGTTCTCTTGACCAATTTTCTTTTCTTTTCTGGGAAGTCATGGAGTGGAACTTGCATTTAGTACTTGTCTTGTACACAGGGATGTGATTTTTGTTTTATTTTACTTTTTACATTCTAGGACTTTTGCAGGCAGATTAGGTTTCAGGAAAGAAAAATTTGTTCTATGGACTTTATAGAAAATAGAGAAGTGGGTGTGGGGAGGAGGGGGAGGTTGTGGACATGGAAGGGGATTTTAGGGAAGATTTGCCAGAAGAGCCTTATGTTGAATTACAGTAGAACCTCTGTAGTTGACCAACTCCCTTCATGGACCACCTCCTTAAGTTGACTTAATTTTCATTGACTGGACTCAATGAAAGTTCCTTATGTTGACCAGTTTGGTACAGTCCCTTGCTTGATCTACCACACTGTGAAGATGCAGGGAAAAAATATGATCACTTTACAGATCATCGAAAGAGGCCTAAGTGTCTTAGCAAATACAGAAGCTCCCCTAAGGTCACAGTCAGAGTGTGCCACTGGGAAAGTTAGGATTGGAGTAGGTTGCTGCCCTCTAGGAGCCGAGCGATGGCACTTGCACATTCCGTTCTAAACATCATCCTGCCATCTGCTTCCCTTATCCAGTGTGCCTGGGTGCCAGGTAATCTCCAGTCCAGGTTGAACTTGGGCTGGTGTTCAGTGTCCTCCTTCTTCCTGAGATTTCTGTGTGAACAAAAGGACATTGACCACACCACATGTAAGTGTTCTTTGCTTTATTGAAAATTTTGGAGGGATTTTGGAATCTCCTCTTCCTCTCACTAACACTTGAGCAAACCTCCCAACCACCAGGGTAAATACATCATCTCTACCCACTATCCCTACTCCCGTCCTCTGTTCCCTTGGGTTCCCCCTTCCCTTTTTAAAAACAGCCATATTATGATATAATAATTCATATAACATACAACTCATTTATTTAAAGTGTACAATCCAGTGGTTTTTACTGTGTTCATGGAGTTGTACAACCATCACCACAGTCAATGATAGCACATTTTCATCACATCCTGAAAGAAATGACATATCTATTAGCAGCCACTCCCCCTTCCCCAGGAACCCACTGATCTACTTTCTCTCTCTGTAGATTTGCTCTTCCAGACATTTCATGTAAATGTCAATATGGATTTTTTTTTTTTTTTTGGAGATAGTATCACTCAGTTGTTCTGGGTAGAGTGCTATCTCATCATATTTCACAGCAACCTCAAACTCTTGGGCTTGAGCAATCTTCTTGCCTCAGCCTCCCAAGTAGCTGAGACTACAGGTGCCTGCCACAACACTGGGTTAGTTTTTTTTTTTTTCTTTTTTTCTATTTTTAGCAGAGACAGGGTTTTACTCTTCAGGCTGGTCTTGAACTCTTGAGCTCAAGCAATCCACTCCACCTCTCAGAGTGCTAGGATTACAGGCATGAGCTACTGCGCCCTGCCCAATATGGATTTTGTGTGTGATTGGCCTCTTTCACTAAAAATAATGTTTTCAAAGTTCATCCAGGTTGCAGCATGCATCAGTGTTTTATTCCTTTTTATGGCCAAGTAATATTCCCTTGTATGGATATGCCACATGTTGTTTGCCCATCCACTGGTTGATGGACGTTAGCATTGTTTCCAACTTTTGGGTACTATCTACCTACATCCCTACTCCAGTCCTCTGTTTCCCTTGGCTTCCCCCTTCCCTTTTTAAAGACAGCCATATTATGACATAATAATTCATATAACATACAACTCATTTGTTTAAAGTGTACAATTCAGGGTATGAATAATGCTGCTGTGAACATTTGTGTACAAGTTTTTATGTGAATATATGTTTGTATTTCTCTTAGGTGTATACTAAGGAGTGAAATTGCCGGGGCATAGGGTAACTCTATATTGAACATTCTGAGGCATTGCCAGACTCTTTTCGAAGTGACTACCATTTTATACTCCACCAGCAATCTATGAGGATTCTGATTTCTCTAAATCCTCTCAACACTTGTTACTGTCTTTTTGATTATAGTCATCATAGTGTGTGTGAAGTAGTATCTTATTATAATCTTAATTAGCATTTCCCTAATGTCTAATGATGTTGAGCATCTTGTCATATGCTTATTAGATTTTTGTATATTTTCTTTGAAAAAAAAGACTATTCAGATCCTTTGCTGCCCCCCCCTTTAATGAGCCATTTATTGTTTTATTGTTGAGTTAAAGAATTCCTTGGGTAGGCATTGTGAAAGTTTTGAGATACACAAACATTAAGAAACAAAATCTACATAGATAGAAATAAAAGAAATCCTCGCAGCAACACCGATAGGCTGGGCAAGTTGAAACTTCTATTGGTGAATCAAGAAAGGATGCTGTTGACGTGTTGCCTGTGTTTCTTGGAAGTGAAATAATGGACCATAATACAGCCTGTCTCAAAATTTTCATAGTGACTCATATATATGCTGGATATGAGTTCTTTGTCAGATAGATGATTTGTAAATAAATATTTTCTCTCATTCAGTGGGGTTTTTTTATTCATTTGCTTAATGGTATCATTTGAAGCACAAAAGTTTTAAATTTTAAAGAACTCTTCATTTATGTATTCTTTTGTTAACATAGTTTTTGGTAATATAGCTAAGAAGGCTTTGCCTAACCTATGGTCACAAACGTTCATTCCTGTGTTTTAAGAGTTTAATAGTTTTCGTGGCTCAAGGAGTAGGGCACCGGCCCTATATACCGGAGGCGGGAGGTTCAAACCTGGCACTGGCCAAAAACTGCAAAAATAAATAAATAAATAAATAAATAAGTAAAAATAAAAAAAAAAGGGTTTTATAGCTTTCGATGTTCCATTTGGGTCTATGATCCATTTTGAGTTGAATTCTACGTGTGGTCTAAGGTTAATTTCTGTGTGTGGTCTAAGGCAGGGGTCTAACTTGATTCTTTTGCCTGTGGTTATCTAGCTGTCCCAGCACCATTTGTTGAAGGCTGGTCTTTTGCATTGACTCATCTTGGCAGTTTTGTTGGAAATCACTTGTCTATAAATGTGAGTGTTTATTCCTGGACTCTCAATTCTATTCCACCGATTTATATTATTATCCTTATGCCAGTCTGCACTTCTTGGTAACTGTTGTCTTGTCTTGTATTTTCATGGAAGAGTTAGGGCAGGGATGGGCAATCTAGATTTTTCTCTTTCTTAACCAGTTATTGGATCCTTTAGATCCATTCTCAAGTTTTCAGCCACACTTTATTTCTCTTCTGTTCATCTTTATGATGCATCTTCTTGTTGGCTTTATTAGGAGATGATATTCAAGTGGTCCTGAGAAATCCCAGCTCCCAGGCACCTTAGTTTTCTGCTGGCAGTGCCAGCTAACCTCATTCTAACTCAGGGGCTTGATGCTGATGGGCTATCCCAGATGTCTAGAATTAAACATTTGGGCTGGGAAAAGATGCTGTAGTTTCTGCAACTCTGTAACTCAGTGGTTCTCAACCTTCCTAATGCCGCAGTTTATTTTCATTGTTAAAAAGGGGTGGCAACCCACAAGTTGAGAACTGCTGCTCTAACTGATTAAGTTCAGGATAAAATTACTGTACTATTAAAAGATTTAAAGATCTTTCCAAAAGGCTATGCAAGCAATTCTTTTTTTTTTTTTTTTTTGAGACAGAGCCTCAAGCTGTCACCCTGGGTAGAGTGCCGTGGCTTCACAGCTCACAGCAACCTCCAATTCCTGGGCTCAAGCGAGTCTCCTGCCTCCGCCTCCCAAGTAGCTGGGACTACAGACACCCGCCATAACGCCCGGCCATTTTTTTTTAGGTTGCAGCCGTCATTGTTGTTTGGCGGGCCCGGGCTGGATTTGAACCTGCCAGCTCAGGAGTATGTGGCTGGCGCCTTAGCCCGTTGAGCCACAGGCGCCGAGCCTATGCAAGCAATTCTAATAGGTAGTTGTCCCAAGTGGGCTGAGCTATATAGACTTTCAAAGCCCAGTCTTGCCCTGCCTGGGCCTTTTTTTCCTGGCAGGCATCTGCAGTGTTGTTTGGTGGGCATGAGATTTGCTGATATCAGCAGTAATATCAGTGGAGAAATGGAGGACAGGCAAGAGATCTGCCCGAAGAGTTGGAGCTCTAGACAGGATCACTAATCATCACTTCAAGTTGCTAAACCAAAGAATACAAAACCCATATGACATCTAGAATGAACAGCAACCATCCTGCAAGTGTTACCATTTTTCTTGTGATTTGTGTGTAGCATGAGTTTATTTTCAGATGATAGCACCTAGAGCTTATGTGATGAACTGTATCATAACCAAAGCAAATTTTAACTTGGACATTAAAAAAATCAATACACAGAAGCTGCCCTTCATCAAGAGCTTCTTTTAAAGGCTCTGTCCATGTCAAGGGAGCAGGGAAGTGAATGTATCAGAGGGCAAGGGTTATGAGGACAGGTGCTGGATTCAGTCTGCCTGAATGCAGTTCCTCCTAAGTGATTTTAGGAAAGGTATTTAACTTACCCAAGTCTCAATACACCCACCTTCTAGAAATGGAAAAGGTTGAAATCCCATGTAAAGGATATAACTCAGGCAAGTGTTGGCACACTTTTCCCATAAAAAGCTCAGATAGTAAACCTCGTAGACTTTGTGACATGCCCTAGGCCTTGTGGTCTCTGTCACAACCACTCAGCTCTGCTATTGTAACTTGAAGATAGCCACAGACAGTCTGCACACAGATGGGTGTGGCTGTGTTCCAATAATGCTGCATTTGTAATAATAAAAGAAAAAACAGGTGGCAGGCTGGATTTGGCCTGCAGGCTGTCATTTGCTGACCCTTGGCTTAGCACAAGGCCTGGCACAGAGTGGGTTTTTCATAAACATCAGCCATTCTCTCAGCCTGCAGACTGCCCTTTAACACCAGTTGCTGTTTTCTCGCTGTGTGTTTTAAACAGAATGTTGAGGTCTTGGCCAGCCGCAGCAACACTTCAGAGCAAAACCAGGTAGGGGCTGAAATGCGAGTGAAGGTTTTGCAGGAGGAGAATGAAAAGCTCCAGGGAAGGATTGTAGAGCTAGAGCGGAGAGTTGCTCAGCTTCAGAGGCAGATTGAAGACATGGAAGGCGACGAAGCCAAAGCAAAAGAAACGCTTGAGAAGAACGAGGTAAGGCTCTCTGGGCCCGAGCCCGAGTCTGGCAGCTGCCCATCCTTCTTTCCTGTGCAACTGGTTTCAGAAGTGGGGAAGGGATTTACTACCATAATTTAGTAGGAAAAGTCAAGGCAATAGTGAATATATACCCTCTGCAAGCCATTTCTTTTGTTCCTCTGGGAGAGGGGTATGAGTGGGAGGCCTGGGACCAAGGAGGGAAAAGTCAGATGGGAAACGTGTGTTTAGCACAGGGATCCCCACTCACCCAGGCATCAGGCCTCCTCAGTCTTCTGAGCCTTGGTAGAGGCCTCCAAACACCTGAAAGGCTATCTTAGCACCACCAGCAGACCAATTCTCACTCAAGACTATTTATTCTTTTTAATACAGAGGTGATGTTTTTGAAGTTACAAAGGTGTTAACAAACCAATTATCTGGTTAGCTAGACTTCTATAAGTGGGAAGCTGTTAGTAAGAGATGCACACTGATAGCGGTAACAAAGGGCAGCTGTTGACAAAAGAGAGGACAGACATCGTCATTGCCCTAGTCCATCTTTGGCTGCTATAATGAAAGATCACAGACTGGGTCATTTACAAGCAAGAGAAATTTATTTCTCATGGTTCTGGAGGCTGGAAAATTGAATATGGTGCTGGCATCAGGCAAGGGCACCCTTGCTGTGTCATAACATAAAATGCATCACGTGGCCAAAGGACAAGGAGAGGGAGAGTGAGAGGGACTGACCAAAGGGGGCCGAACCTTTCCTTTAAAAGGAACCAATTCCCTCCATAATGTTGTTAATCCATTCACAAAGACAGAGCTCTCTCAGCCTAATTACATCTTGAAAGTCGCACCTTTTAGTCCTGCTACAATGGTAAGTTTCCAGCACATGGAAACCAATTTTTGGGGCACACATTCAAACCATAGCTGTCATCCATTACCTTTCACAAAACTGTGTGTGCCTGGGGCTGTTCAGTACCTGCTATTTCCAGATTTTCAGGGAGTAAGTCTGGGTATTTGTATTTTTAAAAAATCACCCCAGATAATCTGGACATTCACACCTGATTAAGAACTGAGACTGCAGGCAGCCCAAAGCATGCAAGGACAGCCATGTCTGTGGGTGTCTTCTGTGTTCGTTTCATTCCACCAAGTCAGTGGTTTCCAAGGTACAGCACCCACACTGACCACATGTTTTGTTGCAGGGAGAAATACAACAATTAGAAGAGGCCCTTGTCTATGCCAAAAAGGAAGAAAAAGAAGCTGCCTCAGCCAGAAAGGCCCTGGAGAGTGAGCTGGAGGATGCCCAGGTAGCACCGAGGGCTGTCACCAATCACTCCCTCATAATGGAAGCACAGAGAAGCAAAATTGGAATGACATGTAGGAATTGTCCTCGGTCCTCTCTTTCTAGATAGCTCCCTTTCACCAGTAATAACCACTCTGGGCTTCAAACCACCCATCTAGACTGTGATTCTCAACTGAGGGACATTTGGCAATATCTGAAGACATTTTGGGTAGTCACAACTAGGCAGGTGCTACTGGCATCTAGTGTGGAGGCTGGGGTGCTGCTCAGAATATTGCAAATCATAGAACAGCCCCACAGCAGAGAAATGGCCCCAAATGTCAGGAGTGCCAAGGTTGAGAAACCTTGACATTAAAGAGCTTGATAGCTTTCCAGATATAAAATATGAATTGTGGGAAAGGCAGGTAGGATCAGTCCCCAAGGCAGCGTGGAGTCTGGCTTTCTGGCAGAAGCCAATTTCCCTCCTCCTCTGGGCATATGCACTCTGTCTAGTACGGTCCTTCAAGGCAGCTATTACAAGGGGCAGGAGGAAGCCGTTTCCTTGAAACTGCATAGATATCTCTATTCAAAATCAGTAGGTTCTTAGAAAATGAGATTTTTCCCATTTGAAGGCTGGCCAGACTATCTAAAGTGCATTTTGCAGAAAACTCTGCATTGAAGTTCTGAATTGACCTTGCACGGAGATGCTGTGTGATCCAGCTGTGTCCTTCTGTTGACTCTCAGGTTCTAAAGAACCAGCACCCAAGTACCCCCCCACCCCAAGGAGAGTTTCTGAGGAGGTACAATGCCAATGTTTCTGAGAGTTGTCTCAGAGGAAAGCTGTTAAAGTTTTCATTAGGGACCCCTTGTGTGGGGATTGTTGGGGAAGAGGCACATTAAAAGTTAGGGCATACCAGCCTCATATACCAGAGGTGGTGGGTTCAAACCCAGTCCTGGCCAAAAAAAAAAAAAAAAATGTTAGGGTGCAGATTTGTAGATGTCTCAAGGCGGCTTCCTTTTAAGATATGCAGCTTCATCTCCTCAGGGTGTAGATGAAAGAAAGGGTTCACACAGGTCAGCCACAACTCAGGGACTCTTGCCCCCAAATCAGAGGCCTAGGCCTTCTCCCTGTCTTTAGAAGGAAACTTGTTTTTGTTTATAGTAAAGTCCTGATTTTTCTTGAGTTCTCTGTCTTGACTGCCATCCCTTACTTCCCCTGCCCCCTTTCTTTGTTTTTCTTTCTTTAGCTCTAGACCTTTGTTCCAAAATCTTGTTGGGTTGATTTTGTGCAGACGGCAGCTTCACTGTGTCTGCTGGTTAAGTCTTGGGATGGCTACTGTTACCCAACCCAGCAGCCAAAGTATACAGTTTAAATTTGTGAGCTGGTTGGGGGCAGGCAGAAGGGAAAGACATTTGTCCTCTGCAGGGACAAACATCTGCTCCTTCATGTCACATCCACACCGAACACTGGATACAGCGATGAGGGTCTCTCAGAACATTTTCTTCGGTCAAACAAGAACTTTTCGCACATGTGGAAGTCATTGCCCAGTTGGGCCTCTGCAGCTCAGAGTTAATTCAGCACATAAAACAGATGATGGCCTGGGGGCCTTCAGGGCCTGATGTAGTCCCCACCCACCCGCCTCCGGATCTCCAGCCTTGCTTTGGAAATTTTCCCTGACGTGTTACTTTTGTTGAAGCCCATTTTTCAGTTTTCCCAGCAGCGTGGAGAGGAGGAGCGCACCTCACCTCTGACCATGCTGGCCACTGGCAGAGCCATTTCCCCTTCTTTACCTGAGTTATCTGATCTCAAAAGGAGTGCAGTGGAGAGTGCACCATCAGTGTCAGATACTTTGTTTTCTCTAAGACCAGGAACCGGATAGTCAGCTACTTTTGTCTGAACCTTGTTCTGCCTGCCTGTTGACCTTGAAGCGGACAACCCAAAGGGAACTTATACCCTTGAGGAAGAGGAAAAAAATCACTGGTATTTTTTTCTCACACAAACATTTAACATTTCAAAATCTTTGTGCCTGTAGCATTAGTTGCATCTTCATGTATGATAACTGTATTTCTTTAAATATTAGTCCCAAAGACTACTATTGGCTGATACCATAGCTGATACCATGACTGGGTCAGAAAGTGGCCGAGGGCTATGGAGATGTCATGTGTGCTTTGCTGACCCCTCAGCACTCCATTCAGGACTGTGCTGCTACCTAAGTCTACTTGAACTGTGTTCTGGGCAGAGACATCTGTGACTGCGTTTTTAAATGCCTGGTGCAGATGGGGAGGAGAAGAAATCCTTTCTGGAGAAGCCACAGTTCAGGAAGGGATTCACTTCCCACCCTGTTGGACTTTTGTGTGTTGAGGCAACAAAGGAAAAAGGCCCCAATGTTTCTACTGCTGCAGCCCACGGGTACTGTGTGGCCAGGGCTCTTGAGGAGAACAGCTTCCTTCTGGTCATGCTACTCATTCTTAGAAATCATTAGGCTCACTTGTACCTTGGTTATTGTTAAAACAGGCTGCTTGCAGCCTCATTCAGTTTCCTATAGTAGAAGCTGTGGGTTTGTCTGTGGGTCCCTGAGCTGAAGGGTACTCTCTGTACAGCCACTAATGTTATGTCTTAGCTTCTCTGACCTGATAAATTTTTTCCCCATTTTTGTCCCATTATTAGTGAGTGGGTTGCTATCACTGATCTTGGAAATGTAGTTACTGTAGGCACCAAGCATTTCACTCTTAATATTGTTTACATGAAAGGTTACAAAAATACACAGTTGCCAAGTTTGCTTCTTTTCATGTGAATTTGGGGCACGTTTTCTCAGCAGTGACTTATTGTAACATATTTCTTGAATAACTGAAGAGGCAAAATACTGTTTTAAATACTCTTCTCCACTTAGGATATATTAGAATTATCTGGGGAACTTTCAGATGCAAATATGTGGGGCCCCGTGCTAAGAAAAACTGTGACTCCGTCAGAAAGAGGTAGAATCTACATTTTAAGTAATGGGTACCTCACCTTTGCATGATGATTCTAATATAAAAAGTCTTCAGATCACTTTAGGGAATAGGTAAAACCACTGAGTGTTTAACATACGCCTGAATAGTCGATATACCCGGATAGATAGAAAGTCTGTTTTTTACCTTTACAGATTATACTACCTTGCTATAGAGACAAACATACAAGAAATATTTTTGAAGCAGTTTAGCAAAACTCTCCTTCCAGGCAGTGCATATTTGGAGGCGGGTGGGGAGGTAGTATCAGCGGGTCCTGGGTCTAGAGTGGTGAGTCCCGGTGTCTCAGTAGCAAAGGAAGGGAGGGGCCAGCAGCCCTGCCTGAGCAAGAGGGAAGCAGAAATGCACGGACCCCATGGAGGTTGAATGGAGTAGAGGTACCTTGTCTGCACTGCAGGTCTGGAGCTTTGGGGATTGGAGTCCCAGAGGCCGAGAAAGAGAGAGGTGGGGGTGTCTGTAGGGGCAGGAGGAGAAGTTTGATCTTGAAGGTTCTACTGAAGTCATAGCCCACTCTCTGTATTTGTCATTTGCACAAATTTCCATTTTTGAGGTACACATCCTGAGAGTTTTCTCTCATACAGTGGAACCATACCTTGCTGGTGGCATAACTCTTGCTCCTTACCCTTTGCCCCCAGCACCACTAAATAAACCATAAACAGAAGTCCCAAACCGTGCCTGCCTCTGGTGTATGCCCACCCCGCCTCCTGCCTCTGGTGGCCGTGATGGGGGCCCGTGCCTGCTAATTGCCCCCATCCTGAACTCCTGATTGCCTTCTTTTTGCCACCTTCTTTTCCCCAACAGTTTTTTGGCGACCTTGGTTCCATGTGACAATTAACTTTGGCAGCCCGGCTGTGTTGGCTGGTTCTCAAAGCACTGCCAGCCCAGCAAAGCCCAGGGGCCGGAAGGCTACCACGGGTGGTTTCTCAGCCCCATGTCACGTGGTTGGCAGACCGGAGCTGTTCCATGCTCTGCAAACTAGGAGAGCCCAAAATGATTTGGAGTCTTTTCAAGATCCTGAGTTACTGCATGTGACAGCCGCTTGTAAATTGTTAAGCACTGTACAAATACAAACCATTGTTCTCATGCAGCCTCTGCAGGGACACAAAACCTGGGAGGCCCTGGGCAGCTTCTGTGCTAACTCACACAGGGTCCTCAGCACCTGCTGGTATTTTCTAGGTGATATGTCCTGTTTGGGTCCTGTTGCTCTCTTCTGAGCTATACCCCTTCTTGTTAGCCTCACGCTGATGGCCTAATACTTGGCCATTTAAAAAAGCCTCTATAACCTTCCTAAGATCTTTTAGAATTTTGTTTTAGAATTGCATGTGGTTTTACATAATGGACATTCGTCTGTGTAAATATATGAGGTGAGAGCCTCAAGGGAACCGGGGAGAACATTGTACCCATGATGGCTGCATTTCATTAGGCACTAGTGCTTGGTGCCAATTCACTAAAGAACCCCTTTATGTATTTTTTCTCACTGGTGTTTCTTCTATGTAACACCTTCTGTTCATTTAGTTCATGAACCTGTGGGTTTCCAAATTCCTTTCATCTATGTTGGAGTCCAACTTATGGATTCTGTGGATTGCCACTCCCTCTCCCAAGTGAACCTTTGCCCTATGGGACAGTGTTTTCTTTCTTTATAGGAGTATTTTTAGCTATTCCAACTGTAAGAACCATCTCCTTAGCAGAGTGGATTCTAGAATGTTAGTTGCAATGCCAATATCACAGGATATAAATTGCTAAGTAGGTTTAGGTTGGTCTAATGTATAACTTTACCTCAATTTTCAAGGATGAACATTAAGATTTTCGGACACTACCCTAAATTCACAGCACCAGCAGCCTTGGCCATGTAAATGCATCCTTTGTCTGTCCCTTCACTCTTGTGGGTGTTTGTGGTTATGTGAACTTTCCTTTTCATTCCCCGAGTGTCAGAGCCAGCAGTGTCCTTGTGTCTCTGCCCTGGCTTTATTTTTATCTTTTCCCTTATCACTGATGGAACAGGCCTCATTGCTTGGTGGCATGGCCAGGAAATCCCCTCTGCCACCCATTTCTGTGGCTGCTTGGCAGGTAGGCGACTGCACTGTCCTCTCCTTGCCCTTTGCAGAAGAATCTGATTCGTATCACCCAGGAGCAGAAGCAGCTGTGGGAGAAGCTGAATGATGAGACTGAGCAGAAGGAGCAATTGAGAAGGCTGAAGAACGAGATGGAGAGCGAGCGGTGGCACCTCGACAAGACCATCGAGAAGCTGCAGAAGGAGGTGAGGGGTCGGGGAGGAAGGGAGGTGCGGGACTCAGTTCCCTTGAGAATCTGGTGAAAACCTGGGAACCTGCAGTTGGGTCTAAGCACGAATGTGTCAGGGATTTGCAGACCCCTGGAAGCAGCTCTTTGGACTTGAGGAGAATCCCAGATGTAGAGAAACTAGTCTAGAGAAAGTAAATGCCTGTACCCTCTGGAGTCTGGGCACCACAATCACCTTCTAAGAGGCCTGGAGTGTAAGTGCCTGGAGTTAACCAGTGTCACCTGGCTCAGCAACTGGTCTCTGTGCATTTCCATCTGTCTTACTTATTCAGGAGTGTGGAAGGGAGTCCCAAAGCCCAGTTGTTGCTATTCCTCTGCTCATTTCTGCCCAGAAGACCCAGAAGGGGAAAGGCACAAAGCCGATGGGGGTTTGTCTCTCCATATTGTGAGGGCCCATTTTCTGGCACCTATTATGGGTCAGGTACTTTACTAGCTATTTTTGTTCCTAACTGGAATTCTATCTGTGTCTGTGTATGGTTTTAATTCTGACAGCAACTCTATAAAGTAGATGTGATTTCATTTATTTCCAATAAGGACAAAGCTGAGGCCCAGTCAGGTTAACGATGTTCCTCAGTCATGTACCGGTAAGTGTCAAAGCAGGGACATCACCCCAGGCCTTGTGTCTGGCTCCAGAGGAGCCTGCTCACTCCTTTAGCGCCTCCAAGTCAGACAGGGCGAGCCCACCCAGCCCAGGCCCAAGGGCTTGACAGTCTTTGAGGAGGCTGTAGAAGAGCTGCGGAAGAGGAGCTGTGTTCCCTGTGGAAATGGGATACAAACCCAGCTTCCCGGTGTCAGGTGAGGCCTGGCAGGGTGGACTCACATCCCTGTCCCTTCTTCCAGATGGCAGACATTGTTGAAGCCTCCCGCACATCAACCCTGGAGCTGCAGAACCAGCTGGATGAGTATAAGGAGAAAAACCGCAGGGAGCTTGCAGAAATGCAAAGGCAGTTGAAGGAGAAAACCCTGGAGGCAGAAAAATCCCGACTGACAATGATGAAAATGCAGGAGGAGGTAAGGCCTGGCCAGAAAAGTTCCTCCTCAGTCCTTCATTCCCAGGATCCTTCCAGTGGCTTGGAAACTCTTCTCAGGGGGGACTTGGCGGTAGATTTGGTAGATTCGTGAGACAGCTATGATGTGTGATCTTTTCCCCCTTAAACCTCAGGATGGTTACGCAGCAAATGGCATTCTAAGACACAAAGGACCCACTGAGTGAAATAAAATGGACACAATTTTAACTTATCTATCTTCTTGATTAATCTAAAATTTTCTGCATAAAAATGTTTAGCAGCTGTTTATGGAGCAGCAGTGATATGCCTGGCTGTGTCCAAATGATTTATCTGCTTTCAAGTTTTAATTTAATCCTAGAACAAGGATTATAGGAACCAACTTTTTTTTTCCATTCGTTTTTGGATACAGACTTTTATTAGAGTGGGAGTGGTGCATAAGAGTTTCAGAACAATAATGGAGAAAAAGAAATCCTCAGAAATTTATGAGGACTGAAATGATTAAAACATATTTTTGGTTTTATATTTAAGAGTAATAGAGCAAAGAAACCCAAATATTAGCTGCTTTTAGTCTTGACCTCTAAAGAACTAAAAAAAAAAAAATAAAGGGAATATTTTTGATTCTTTTAATGAAAAGCTGGAGGCTCTAAAATACAAGTACAGTGTATGCTGATTTCGAGCTACAACTCTTGCCAGCTGGATGACCTTGAGTAAGTTATCCCAGTTTTCTGAGCATCTGTTTCTTCCTCCTTAAAAGCACATGAAATATTAGTGACTTTATAATTAAACAAGAGACTGTTTACACAATAGATGTGAGACTGTCTAGCAGAGGGTCTGTCTGTCCTGGGCACTTAATGTCAGTTTCCCTTTCTTTAATTAAAGGCTGATTTTTTTTTTCATATATGATGCCAAGAGCACTAAGATTCTACAGGAAAACACGTTTTTCTTTAAAAAACAAACTTTTAATTTCTTTGATGATCAAAGAATAGTCACCTGTGAGTCAGTGCTGAAGCTGTGTAAAAGAACAATGGATATTTATTACAGACTTCTAGAACATTTTTGAAAGGACCCTGATAATAGATCCCTTCCCACCCTGGAGTCATATGATACAGGACTTCAAGTAAGAACTGAAATTAGCACACTAACATTACAGTTCTCTTTGGCATTAAAAAAAAAAAATCACATTCATTTTTACCACAGAGGGTGGAGGGATTCAAATATTTACCAGAATACTAACAAACACCTGGTCTATTTTGCCTTCAAAAGATCACAGTGTCACCATAACCCCTGCAAAGTATTTCCTATCACTTTTTATGTAATGGTTTTTAGAATCTCTTGGTTGCAAGGAAACTTAGAGATTCTATAGTTAGATAAGGAAACTGAGGTCCACAGTGATTAGGCCAGATAGAGACCAGTATTTTTTAAAAAGAGTGATAATTCAAAAAAAGGATTCTGTAGAATGAAAGTAAAGATAGCCCTTCCTTAATGTTCTGACTGGTGTAGCTCTGTGAGATGCTGTTTCCATTTGAACAATAGATTTGGACACCTCATCATGCTGAAAAGAAACAAGAATGGGAGGTTACCCTTGATCCAGATGCTGAAGTCATGGAGTTGTTTAAAAGAAAAGTGAATTGGGTGGCTCGTGTGGCTCATCGAGTAGGGTGCCCGCCCCATATACCGAAGGTGG